>JANHZU010001509.1:46825-58140 GCA_032468055.1 Acrochordus granulatus | reverse complement strand
CACAATGCTTATTTCACCATTCTGACAAAACCTCTGGATTCAGTAGAAACCTCTGGGTAAGTCTAATTCATAATCCCCATTCATTAACAAGCAATTGATAAAAGACATTAAAGCTACATGCAGAGATGCTGACAGGGTAGGAGGACCTGACTTGATCATCATAGGAATGAGTAACTGCCTCAAAAACTGCTTTGGTTTCTGAACATTTGGAGATACTGATAATCATTTGGGACTGATGTCACTTGAACTACAGTAAGACATGAGAAGAAGACATAAGGACTACTGGCTGAGAATGGTAATTTTCAGAGTAAATAAGGCCTGATGTAGCAAATGAGATTCTAATACCAAAAAAACAACAACCACAACCCACCCCAAAACCTATTTTTGCAAGGATGTCCTGGAGAGTGGTGATAGTCTGGCACTTTTAAAATGGTGCTTACAAGGTCATGCATGCCATCAATATCAGACAACACATAAAGAATGAATAATTAATTATGTTTGTGGTGGTTAGAAATGAATTAGGATTAAGTAGAAACCCATTTTCCATATTGCATTTGTTACTGGAAGAGTGGGGCTTTAGAAGATCTAAGGTTTAAGACGTCTCTGCATGAGCTAATGCGGAGGTCTTTATGGGTGCATTAGAGATAACAAAGAAGAAGCAACATTCACTTGTCCAAAATCCAAAAGGAATCCTGAAGCTGTGCTGAGTCAAAACTATTTAAACTAGCGAATAAATAAGAACCAATTTCACTCATATGAATAACATAAGTTTGAAATAGTTGTGACTCCACATACATGGGAAAAATGCTCACATGCAAACACCATAGGCAAGATCACCTGATAAATTCCACTGTGTAGTACTCAATTGGGGAACTTCCTTCACTCAGTCCTGGTTTCCATGACAAAGCAACTTCTGAGTGAGAAACAAGGATGACTTGAGGCTGACTAGGAGGATCTGGAGGCATACATTTATCTAAGAGAAAAGAAAGAAATTATATACATCTTCAGACACTTTGGAAAACTCAAAAGTGCTTGCTAGAGCATTGCTGAAAATAATGAAATACTGGGCATTCTTCCCATCCCTGCTGCAATATCAGGAAAGTTGCTGCTATTTGATACAGAAAATGCCACCATTTTTTTCCCCTTTGTAGGGGGAAAATTCTTAAAAGGTGGAAATATTGTTCTGAATGAATTAATATAGTTATGGCACAGAAGAAGCCCTATTTTTAAAAATAATTTCTAAATGCCCTTGTAAAGACTTTTGAAAAGAATCACATTGGCACCAAGAAAACATATTAAATCATGTCATACTAAATGTATTCTTTTAACTTCCTAATAAAAGAATCATCATTCTTTTTGCAATTGCAACTGCATCCTGTCTCTTGACCAGAAGCTCCTTTGAAATTCCCATAATTCTCTTATTCCTATTTTGGCACTATATTGAAGTTTTTCTTCTGTCCCAATGTTCCTTTTCAAAACACGCTTATAGCGGCTACAATTCTTTCTTAATCAGCACCCTTAATAGAAAGTTATTCAAATAATATTTACCTTGTGATAAAGTTGTTACATTTCTAGGCATGCTGGCTTTGCCTCTTCCTGCCCAGCCATAAGTTCCTATGCTTACACTATGGAGAGTCCCTGGCTTCAGGTCTCCAATAACAACTTCCTGCTTGGAATAAAAAAATATGGAAAAGGATGGAGAATATTTTTAATGAAAAAAGTAAAATCATGTTTTAGTCAACCATATCAATGTATATGTTAGAACACATTAACATGTTAAATACTGAGTTACACATTCAAAAAGAATGGAATTTGAGTGTTTGTCACACAACCACAATGGAACTCCATTCTGGTATCTACAAAATGGTGTAGCAACACAGTAAATCAGGCAACACCTTTCCAGAATCAAATCTACTTATATAGTCTGGTTATCTAGAAAGGGCCTGTTGAGGTCCCTTGTCCTCACAAGGTCTATGGGCCAAGCAACAAGCTTTTTCAATGATGGCTGACCCTTTGAAGCATTCTGAGAGTGAACTGGACAGTACCTAAATTGACACTCTTTGAAGGAATAAATGAATGAATGACACTCTTTCTCTCCAAGGTATAGATGGCCCCAGTCTTGCCCACTTTTTGAAAACAAGTTTGATCTGTTCAAAGATGCCTTCAGCCATTATTAACTTTTAGCACATTTACTGGGGTGGGCTAATTCTTATGTAAGATTTACTTTTCTTTATATTGTATATCTTGTCATGTTACATACACTCAACATTAACATAATTGAAGCAATCTGAATATTAATACAATCATTAATTATATTAATTATTAATATAAATACTGTTTATATTAATATTAATATAATCATTAATTATATTAATCATTGATATAAATACTGATAAGTAAGTAAATATATTTCTATGCATCTAAAATTACAATTAGTTTGACCACATATTATTGCATGATCTGCTGAAATACCTTTTAAAGAAGAAATTATCAGGGTCAAATAATCTGCTGAAGATGCAATGTCCAAAATGCAATGCTGGTTCATACGAGCTGCTCCTTCTGCACTCGTGTCAGAAGCACTTTTCAAGGCACCTCTGGGTTGAAAGGATTAGCCAGTGACATTACTGTTGCCTGGGGGGCACCAGACTGGGGGCTCCTTTTATGTCCCTTCGTATGAGCTAGAAGTATGATATAGTAGCTCCCTTCTGAACAGAAATTATTTTGTACATTAATTTTGTTCTAGAAAGGCTCATAGAATTTTGTAGATGATCAAATTCTTTTAAGTTACAAATTAATGATGTGGAAATCAACTGGTGGACAGAACTGATGACAGTAATGCTTGGCTAATAATCTTATAGGATTTCAGAGATGGTTTCTCTACAACCACCTGCAAGGTTCTCCATTATCAAAAAAATATATTCTTCATTAGTACATAAGAAATCTATTAGAGACTGAAAAAATCTCCACACCTGTAATGTTTTGAGGGATAAATATGTTCTAAACCAGAAAAAAAATCGATTGCTGAAATTCTTGTAATTCTATCGTTTCATCTCAATACATCTTCTAAAGAAGATTTTGAAAATCTTTTTTGGGAGAATTACTTTCAGGTGAATTGGTTGCCAGGAATCTGACAGATATGGTGCATGACTGCAAACAAACAACTAGAGCAAACAAAACAACTATACAATGGTATGAGGAACATCACATTTCTCTATATGAAAAATATTTTTATCACTGGATGTCTCAGTTGGAAGATGACTCAGAAGCCTGGAGTGTATATATATACTACTGTAGTTTATATTTGATTTCCCATTTTGCCATTATTGTTAAGTAAATACTCTAAACTTAAATATGAATAATTTATGATGTGACCTGAATGTAAGTCTGAAATTACTTTTAACTAGCATGAGGAGATATGCTGTGTGGGTTTATTACTTTTCTTATCTTCCATACTGAAGAAAATAGAGAAGCAGAAATATTGTTTTGGGCTCATTAGAAATAACTGTTCTGTACGACTCTGCTCTGCTCTGTATAAGTCAGAATGCATCTAAAGTACTATCTCTAGTTCTGGTCCTTGCATTTTAAAAAAGAAATAAATTTTTAAAAAATAAACAAGTTCTACGAAACCAAATGAAAAAGATCTGCATATTTTGGAGAAAAGAACCTATGAACTTTTTAAGTTCTCAGCGACTTTTGTACAAACATGGAGCAGACAGTTCTATGTTCTCCAAAAAGGTAAAAAATGTAATGTCATTAATCTAAATTTACAGGTAATCCTTGCTTAACTGCCATAATTGGAAACGTCAACTCCATCGCTAAGCAACACTGTAAACGATGGAATCATTAAGCAAGACATCACAGGATTGTGATAGATTTATGACTTCACTTCCAAAGTGAATCTCCCATGGTCATTAAGCAAGAATCATGTGACCACAAGTTATGAAGTTATGAAGTCAGCTTTTCCACTGACTGCTTGTCAGAAGCTGGCTATGAAAAGGACAAATGGCATTTGCATGACTGCAAGAGACTGCAATGGTCGTAAATGCTCACGAGTTGCAAAGCAACTCATCCGAGTACTAAATAAAGAAATCTCGATCAGGTGACAAGCATTAAGCACTTGGACTGGTTGTAAAGTTACTTTTTCTTTAGCAACTTTAAAAGGGCGCTAAACTTGCCATTAAGTGAGGACTTCCTATAAGTAAAACAACATATTCTAAGCACATCCTTTCATCTATGCATGTTTAATCTATTATATTATCTTCTTCTCAAAATAATTCTCTGACACTTAGCCCTCTCATCTAATACTGTATTTGAGCATAGTGCTGATTAGCCCTACATATGCCTAATGGGGAGCACAGTGTTAATTCAACTTGAAGGCAATGTAGAATTTAAGGATACTAGTAAAATTATTGTGACCTTGACACAATAGCTTTTGTTACTACAGCTAATCTCTGTGAACTTGGCTTCTGGAAGTAGCTAAGGAATGTATATACAATATGAAGTCCTCCAAATTTGTTGACATCTATCAGGTGAACAGAATCAGTGGTAAATTACTGAAGGAAATATTTCGGGAGCATCAGATTGACTAACCCTGGCCTAGGAGAGTTGTAACTGTTAGTGTGGTTTGTGGGAAAGACCACAGGAAATAGAACAAAGAGATACTGCCTAGGAATGGTCAGCAACTGGTTAATGGGTGGGGCAAGAGGCTCAGAAATAATCTTTCCTAGTTTCTTGGGATGTAAAGGAGATGGATGGGTACTGAACTTTCAAACTTGCTAGATTCTGTTAGTGTAGTTTTACAATAAAGTAGAATTAGCTTATCTGGTTATGTTTCTTGTCTGGTTTTCCTGGTAAGTACAATTCTCTTGCAGTCTCCTTTACAGCCCAAGAAACTAGAGAGGAGTCCCTTCTGAGCCTCTTGCCCTGACCACTACCCAGCTGCAGGTATGCTGTCCTTTATGTGGTGTTCCTTAAGCAGCATCTCTTCACCCTGTCTCCCAAATCTTTCTCATATACCATTACAATTAGATACATCAACATGGCATGACTTTAGGAAAGCCTCGTGGCTTTGCATTACTGATCAAGCAATATTATAGCATTGGATAGGGCCATTTAACCAGCAGCCCTAACACAATCTAGTTCAGTATTCAAATTAAATAAACTCTACCAGATTACTATCCAGCCTATTCAAATTACATGTTATTTTCAAGGGTGTGTGTGTGTATGTTTCTGATTAGAACCTGTCCACTTGTAATTTAAACATATGTCTTGCCTTTTGAGATTACAGAAAACAGACCTTCACTTTCTTCTGTGTAAGACTCTCCTCAATTACTTGAAGAATGTGATGATATCCTCTATCCTTACCATCAAAATTCAACCTTTTAGCAACCATGACTGCTACATCTTTTGGCTTGTAAAAAACTAAGTTGAAAGCTTAACCTTACCATCAAAATTAAAGTCCAGTTGACAAGATTTACAAGCCTCCAGATTTGTTTTATTACCTGGATGACCAAAGATTCTTTTTGCACAGTTTCCAGCATTTTGCAATTGTTTGCTACAGGAGAATGGTGAGTCTGCCTGCTTCTTTAAAGACCATATGGGCCTATGACTGTTTCACCTTGCCCCTTCCTCTTTGCCATGGATTGGAGCTAACTGCAATGAAGCGCAATGAGGAATGGTATTAAGTCTATTTTACATCTATGGAGTCCCTTCTTTCTCCCATTTTTAGTTTTTTAATTGGTTTTGAAAAAGGTTTTGCAATGAACTTGAAAGCTTAACCTTACCATCAAAATTAAAGTCCAGTTGACAAGACTTACAAGCCTCCAGATTTAGTATTCCAAGATTTCTTTATCACAAATAACATGTACTTACTATCCTATATCTAGGCATTAGATTTCTATCTCCTAAATTCAAAAATTTATATTTGTCTCTATTTAACTGTGTTCTGAGATTTTCAGTTCATTTCTCCCACTATTTCTCTCAATATCATTTTTATTTCTGTCTTGTAGGCTATTAACCCTACTATCAAATGTTGTGTCTCTGCCAATCTTGTAAAGAAAAATAAGCATTCTCTCCATGTCCTCATCCAAGTACTAAATAAAAATATTAAAGAGTGCAGGGTCAAAGATTAAACTTTCTGGCAATCCATTCAGTAACTTTCTCTAGCTTAATAAGGATGCATCATTTCATTAAACTATCAATATTATTCTGAATTTTGTTTCTCTCTTCTAGACTACTAAATAGTCCATCTTAAAATAACCTGTGTGGAAATGTCAGTTATGACAGCTCATTCTACAAACATTTTCCCCTTAATCTTCTTCCCCACCCTTCCCATTTATAGATATTTATAATTTTAATCATAATACATGGAAAACTATTCAAAGTTGAGAACAACTTGAAATAGAATTTCCAGGTGCAGAAAGCTGGTGAGTTGTCTGCCAAATCTCACTGTGCTGGTGTTGTTTTCTCTCCATTAACTCTCTTGACAAAACCATTTGAATATAGACCCACCATTGCTTTTTATATATGTATTTCCAAGACAATAAATAGAAAAAAAAGACAATTGTCTTTCTTCACTAAGACCAGGATTTGTACTGCCATGATCAAGTTTGCTGTTCCACATGCTATTACTGGAGTACCACTTACTTTAAAATAATTGATCTCTCATGAGGAGAAAAACAGGAAAGCAACAAATATTTTCTCCCACTAGTCATTCACTAGAGATATAGCTAGCTGTTAGGCGTAAGTATTGTGCACAATATTAGAAAGAATGAAGACAGGAAAAAAACTGCCACATTCTCACAAATGGTTTCTATTCCCTTATGCATACATCTTTATATGAATTATACCCTGCCATATTCTAAGGCCTTGCAATAAGTTAAAGTTATTTTTTGGCAGTACAATCCTACAGAGACAAATCTGAAAAAGAATGTTTCTTAATGGATTCTGAATACAATAAATAAATAAATAAATCATTCAAAAATCTGCCAGTGTCACTTTCCCTGTTGGGTTGGAAAACAAACATATTTGCTAGATATTATTGAATAACCAATGCAATATTAATATATTGGTTAGAATTCAGATTAGTTTTTCTCAGCTATGGTGCATTTCAAATCAAAGGTTCCTACGACATAAATGGTTTAAGGGGAGTTTAATCATTTCTCTTCACCAGTTCTTTGGTTCCAAATTTAAATGTTTACAAGAAAACCAGGGAAGCTGTCTATGAAAAACATGGCAAACACTGAAGGTTCAATAATTTATAAAACATACTTTTCTTACTGAGCAAACAATTGCTGATATGTTTTCCCCATAATTTTGCTAATGCATTTTTATTTAGACTGTTTTCAGATTTATTTTTTTGCAATATTTCTAGTCTTAAAATATATTAAACTGGTTTTTAATTGGTCCTAAAAATATATTAAACTGTATATATTATTATGATAGGTGGACACTGATGTGATTAAGCTGTCCGACATATATGAAAGCTTAATCTACTTTAGACTGCACAGGATTGTATTATAAGGGTGCCACTTATTCCTGAATTATCCCTCAGATTTCCTCAACCTGATATCCCCTCACACTGGAGTTACAAGTACCAGAAATCTCAGCCATCTTGGTCAGACTAACAAGAACCAACATATATGATGTATAACAGCTTGAGAAAGGCCATTTTAACCTAACATTATAGCCAAAATAAGTCCAAGGTTGGGAACAGTTTTACTAGTTCTAACAAACATCTTATGAATACTGTTCTTAAAAGCCCACTTACAGATAAAATTTAAAAACCATAACCAAACATTTGTACAATACTTTAGAGTGTTTAGTCTACAGTACTTCAAAATTAAGCTAGCCACCATCTCAACATTATTAAAATTTTAAAAATTAATTTAATTTTAAAATTCAATTTGAAAATATTCCCTTATTTCTAGGCTGCAGATAGGCAGGTTAAGCTACTAGTTTTCCTTAACTTATCACAATAACTTTTTAAGACTTGAATTTAACATAATTCACCAATAAACTATATACCTCATAATCTCTAGGATATAGACATTTCCGGTTAAGGCTGGAAACTTTACAGAAGTTTTAGAAAATTTTATTTTGCTCTTTTAACCTTCCTAACGTCTTCTCTTCTTCTGACCATTTTTTAAAAACACACACATGCACAATTTCACTGCAGGAAGAGAGAGCCAGGACAGCTGCACAATTGCAGCACGAGGATCTTTCTACTTGATATCATTATATACTTTACCAGTCACCATCCTGTTCTTAGACAACAGTCATGTTCATTTTGACCCACGAGCCTTGATAAGGATTGCCAGGCACAACTCAGACATAGTTTTTTTTGGCAGGTCACTACATATGCTGTCTGTGTGTGGATGAATTACTTTGCTATTGTTCATGATAAACATTGGAAAAAGAGATTCATGTTAGTCTATAAGAGTCCAAAATCTAAAGCAGCTGGTATCACCTTTTATGGCTGATTTTATTAAAAGTCACCCAGTGCACTTGAAGAAATCTGCAAGTCACAAAAGCTGTAGCCTTTTAATAACATTGTTAGTCAGGAAAAGTGCTATTCCTTCCTATTCTTGCTGTTGCTACATCTCCAAATACCTGAAAATGGTTGGTTTTCCTGCTAAATTTCGGTGTTTAATCTTGGAGATATTCTGGGATATTCCATACATGATCTCTTCCAACTGACAATTGCTTTCTTAGTTTTTAGAAAGCAATTATTTCTAACCTTCGTATCATATGAACAAAGACTGGAAAATGTTTAGAGGTATCAAATGTTGTGTTTGCAGCCTCCAATGCATACATGTATACTTTCTTCCTGCTCTGTTAAAATAGGGATGGTCCAGCCTTGGCAATTTTAAGATGTATGAATTTCGACTATGTTGGATGAGGAATTCTAGGAGCTGTAAATCCACATACAGTATCTCTAAGTTGCCAAGTTTGGACATCCTTGTGTTAAAAGTTGTATATTGTAATCTGGCAGTGTATGACTTGATAACCTGTCTTGTAAAATAAAAATTGGGAAGATCACAACTCTGTTACATGCCCTGGACATTGATTGCTTGTGTCAACTGAGGCTAAATATAGCAATAAAAAAACTGAAAAACTCTGCAATGAATGTCCAATTCAGTGCAATTTGACCATTATTAACTATATCACTAATATTTTCCCAATTCCTGTCCATACATATTTAATTTTGAATAAAAATACGGGGTATAAAAGTTTAAGCTGTATATCTCCTCAATGAAGCATAAGATTATACAATCTCTCAAACAGTATCCCACAGAAACTTTTTAAAATTTTGTTTATGATTGTGATTTTGTCTTGAGTTCTTCAATCATTATTTTTTTATTTTTGCAGTTAAAACCAAACATATCTATTTCATATAATCCATGCAAAGTTTTGTACCTGGCAACTGAATTCCTACAATAATGAGTCTGTATAGTTTACATTTAAATAATCAAACACAAAATACAATGGACTGTAGTACTTACAAAAATGGCTTGCCCATCCATCTGATTCTAGCAGAAGAAAAAATAATGTCATAAAAAACAGCATGATTAACAATGTGCTGATTTAGTAATATAGTGTATGAGCTCCTTCGTTCCTTTATTCAAAGTATATGCCGTCTTAAATCCAATTGCTCCCTTTATGATGTATTCTATTGAATGAAACTAATATACATTAGACAGATCACTTAAAATATTCAATAGATTATATATTAGGATATACAGCATTATTTTTTAAAAAAATAACATACGTACATCCTTTTAAAAGAAAACACACATGCCCACTTATGCCATTTTAAGCCTCCCATAAAATCCATGCAGAAAAGATTAGGTGAAGATCAGATCAAATAACAACTATAAGATAGCTTAGTAATAAGATTCAACCTTTCTGTTTGTCTAATCAACATAAATTATTTATTAGCATCCAACATCACTTTTCTGACACAATATATATAAAAAGTAAAGTTTTCTTCAAGTCGAGTTTGACTCCAGGTGACTTTGGAAATACATCCATGTAATTTTCTTGAGGTGCCTTTTTATGTCCCAGCCCCACCTACAGGTCTGGTGGGTTTCCCATTCACGTATTAAAAGACTTCTTAGATCCACCAAATAAATGAACAGCAGTAGAAGCTTCATCCCAGTCCCAGTGATTCTACTTAAGACTGCTGCCCTTAAAAATGGAGTAACTGCCATCTGAAGTAGATTACTAGGAGCAAAAGGGATTTTATATTATTTTTAATAACATTTCACAATATATCTTCCAAACGATCCCATTTCTGCATATATTCCTTTTAATGTAACTGTGGAACTACTGTGGAAGGATCTGCATCTGAAGTTCTGCAATAATTTGGAATACAGATAGTCTTTGACGTACAATTGTAATTGAGCCAGAAATTGGAGTTGTAAGTTGTGGTGATCATTAAGTTGGTCACCATGTGACTACGCTTGATTTTATGACCGTTTTTGTGACAGTTGTTAAACAAATACCACAGTTGTTAAACAAGTCCATGGGTGTTTTTTGCCGGAAACCAGAAGTAAGTGCCAAAAACGTGCCAGCAAAAAATGCCAAAAATCACAGTCACATGACTATGGGACACTACAAACATTTGTAAATGCAAACCAGTTGCCAAGCACCTAAAATTCATTTTGCAGAAATCCATTGTTAAGTCAGGATTATCTGTAACCTCTGGAGGTTTTCTCAGTACATCTGGTATTATTCCATCTTTCTCAGTCTTTTCTTTTTTCCTTTTTTTGCAAATCTAAATCCGAGCAGGAAGACACTGAATATAAGAGTGAAGCAAATACCTTCTCCTTTTGGCTTGAGGAGAACAGAGCACCAAAACAAAAGAGAAAAACAGAGAGGCCGAAAGAGGGAAACTCAGAATTGGGGCTCCTAATCAAAGCTGGCTGCAAATTCACTTGCAGACTTTTTCTTCAGGTTTAAAAACATACCAATCCAAATTATTCCATTGCAAGAAAAAAATCAGAGTCTGCTTTGTAGCACACAGAGCTGTTCACTTGTACAAAAATGATACGGCTGCACTTTAAATAAGATTTTGCACATGGAAGGGTTCTGATTGGTTCCACATGTCACAGCTCAGTCTGAATGAAAGATGTCCTGTTAGATGTTTCTCCTCCTGTGCTCAGACTTCTCTTTAATTGAAACATCATGCTTACAGTCAGTATGAAAACAGGCACATGTGTTTTTAGGCAGACAGCAATATTCCCTGAATTTCTATTTATTAAACCCAAAATGGAAGATATACTTTCTGCTGTGATTTCAAAGGCTCATTGTAC
>JANHZU010001507.1:157599-169683 GCA_032468055.1 Acrochordus granulatus | reverse complement strand
CTCTGAACTATTTGTCCACTTCAAATTCAGATTGCTATATAAACCTTATGGCCACATTTCAATTGCTGGTGCTTTCATACTTCAGTAGGAAGTCATATGTTACATTACACTTAATTCAGCAGTTGCTGGTACCCACAGAGGGTGGAAGGATAAAGGAAAGCATAGAAAATGGTAGCAGAGCAACTGCTTCTGGGGTTCTTTGCATCCTTCTCTGGCAATGACAAAAAGGCCAGTAGGTTGTGTGCATTTTTGTTTTTTCCATTCAGTCATGTCCGATTCTTGGACAAGTCCCTGTAATTTTCTTGGCAAGGTTTTTCAAAGTGGTTTGCCACTGACTCCTTCCTAGACTGAAAGAAAGCGATTAATCCAAGGCCCCCCAGCTGCCTTTGAAGCCTAAGGCAGAACTAGAACTCATGGTCTCCCAGTTTCTAGTCTGATGTCTTAACCACTACACCAAACTGCTCTCTGGACCCTGCAATACTCTACGAGGAAGTAAAGCTGGGATTTCTGTCTCTGCTTAGAAAAGCAGCTGCAGCCAAGCACAAATACTTCCCACCCCATTTCCCCAAGGTTCAACACAGTTTCTACTGTTTTTCAATGGGTTGTGAAACATTTTTACAGCTGCAGAAATGGACTCACAACATGCATTCATTTACTCACCAACATCCATGTCAGTATTCCAGCTGCCTGACTAACTGAGCCACATCCTGACATTCTCAAAGACATGTCACCTCATCTAGCCTCATCCTACCCAGGTACTTAGCTTACAAAAGCAAATATTAAGACAGAATATGTTGGGTCTGTAGAAAAGGAGCAAATGACATACAGGTAAGGAAGTGTGAGGTGATGTCTAGAGATTGACAGCTATTCAGGTAGGCCAGATGACCATCAGTCAACTGCTAGGACCACAGACTACAATAAGCAACATATCCCTAGTGTGATTTCTACCTGGACTCCAGCTTGGGAGTTCAGTTTAAAAGCCACACTGCTGAAGAGCAGAGTTTGGAGCTTAGCCAAGCTTAGAGCTCATCAGCAGTCAGAGAAAAGAAGCAACCACACTGAGGCAGCACCTCATCCCACCTAGTGCAAGAACCTTTGGAAAATGACAAGGGTTGTCTGCTATTTTATAGACGTTGAGATCTTTGTTTGGACTAAGTATTAAAAGAGTATTCAAGACATATTTCTATGGCAATATCAGCTTACAAAGCCTAGTCAAAAGGGTGGAGTTGATCCACAGCAATAGCCTGTTGAGGAATATGTGCGCTTTAAAAAAGCACAGTGTACTGATTTGCTACACTGTGATGTGTCCAGTCCTTGAAAAGCAAAGAAACTTCGCATTTCTGTAAATCACTACTGAATTTAAGAAAGATTGCTGACCAACAGTACCTGTTGTCTGGCCTTTCCGCTAGCCTTTCCAATTGTCCTGCCTTCCAGAGTGAAGGAAAACAGGTTTAGATGACCAAGGGAGAGATGCCAGACAGGAGTATGGCCTGTTTTGTTCTACATCTCAAGTCGTGTGTATGATGACTGCAATATGTGGACATCACAAGGTGATTTTGAAATTTGTCTTCCTCTTGTCACTGCTCAAAGAGAGAGGATGCCCTGCCTTCTGTCAGAATAGCCTGAGAACAAAACATTTAACATGTCCCAGTTAAGGGAAAGAGGAAGAAAGCTTGGTTGCTCTAGGCCAATGTTCCTCAACCTTGGAATTATAAGTTGTGTGGACTTCACCTTCCAGAATTCCCAGCCAGCCATGGGAATTCTGGAAGCTGAAGTCTACGCATCTTAAATTTGCTAATATTGAGAAACACTGCTCTAGGCTAGGAAAAATGAAGGTATGAAAATCTTGGGAGGCTTTCTGGAATCAAACCGAAGCTGTTTTAGAATCTGCAGCATTCAGTTGCCTCGGCTGCTGATGCAGCTATTCCTAGAAGAAAAACCTAGGTTAAGAACTAGGATGCGGTTGGAAGCTTGCTATTATTAGCTTGACAGGAAATCTCAGAGACCTTTTTCTAAGTCATCCACAATTATTTTTTTTCCTGAGCTCAGCTTCACCCTTCTCTCCTTCTCTGTCTCACTTTCACACAAACACATACAGAAAATGCAATTAAAGGAGGATTATATGTTTCTCATCCCCCCACACACCATAGCTTGCTTTTCATGTTTGAGATATTGAACCCTCTTATTGCTTAAATTCAAGTAGAAAGTGTCTGGTGTTAAAGCAACAGTTACAACTCAAAATCATTCTCTGAGTAGTCAGTGTTTTTCTTCTTATCCCTATAAAAAAGTAAAAAACTATCCCCGTGGCACTTTTTCATTTCTGTGATCTTCTGCTGACACTGTCAGGGTGCAGCAACAGAAATAGCTGCTTCTCCAGTAATTGCAATTAAAAGTAATAGCTGCAACGCTTCAGCAGTCAAATCTACCAAGGTACCTGGTGGATAAATCCATGGTTTACTTGGTGAAATCCACCAAGGTACCTGGTGGATTGTCAGTTGACCTGGGCTGGAGGTATTTGCAACCATTTGGAAGTGCTATTTGATTAACATCCTCAGTAAGCATCCAGGCCTAACATTTTTTTCCTCCCTTTCATTGCTTTTTCATGAACAGAGTTTTGTTTTGCTCATCATGTAGCATATTTTTTTTTAAAAAAAGTTGTTTATGTGTGTGTGGTGAATATATGCCTGTATGGCTTTGTAGGGGGAACCTGTTGGCTGAATTTCACAAACATCAGACCGAAAGGAAAAACCGTTAGCCTTGGTTGTAAGTAAAGAGGCAGACCAAAGACTCTTTATAGTTGAGCTATAAAATGTGCTGAGGCAGTGCAAAAGTTATTTGTTTGGAGATTAAACTTTTGATCTCACAGGGAGAGGTCAAAAAAGGCAAGATGGGATTTGCAACCACACGTGGCATTTACAAAGAGTAGATGAATGTTTCAGTGCCAGGTGTAACTGAGAAAAGGACAGTTAGCTCTTCAGTTTCACACTGTGGGAAAAAAAGGGGTTCAAAGGACTCCCAGACCTTCACCTTAATGAAGTCATTGATCAATGAGGGCAGGTTGCAAGATCATGCATCCTGATTCTTTATTTCTTGGCATTAAATCCAATTAATGAAACTTTGTGTGAATCTGGCTTGTCTGAGAGGGCTGTATTATTATGGGCTTGTCAGATGAGTGAGTAAGGGAGAGGAAAAATCAGGAAATGAGGGAAAATAAAAGCAAAATATTCTGGAACTGGGCATGATTGGTTACTGAACAGGAGTGTCCCTTATAGCAGCATTTTATTTCAGGTCTCAGTTGTAATTGGGAGAATTAGGATCACATTCTATAGGCAACCAATAAAACTTAAGTCTGGTTGCAATTCTGTATTGGTTGTGAAAGGAAAAAAAAATCAAATACGTTTATATTTGATTCCATCCAAAATGGTAGCCTGTATATTTCACTAGTCACACACTCTGACCTTTAAAAACAATACCAATAAAAATATTTCATGTCAAATGTCAGCTTAACTGACCATCTTTAATAAAAACTCAACTTGCAAGTATATGTCAGGCACAAAAAAGAGAAAAATAAAGAGAATTACTACAAGAATCCTCTGTATACTCTAAAATTGTCAGAAAGAGACATTAATTTATTTCCAAGACATCCAACCTCATGCTGATAGCATCTGTAAACATGTTCACCCTTTTCTAACGTACCTATAGGGGAAATAATGAATCTTTTTTTATCAAAGCTTTCAAGCTGGAAGGTAGTGAACAAAGAGTGCAGAAAGCAGCTGCAACAAGTAATTACAAATCTTCCAGTCCTGAGAACTTTTCTGATTTGGAAACTTAGATTAACTCTTGCACCACGTTCCTCAATTTGGAGCAAATTAGTAATGATTTGTAGCATCTTATATAGTTACACAGATATTGTGATGCTATAAAGCCTGTCATCATTGTGGTTATATCAGCATAGGAATACTTGAATGATGCTATAAAAATGAAGATGGATTGATTACGATTTTTGTGACTATATGGACATATGCATGCAGTTTTCTTGACAACAGTATGGAAATGTTTTCATTCCCTCATATTTTTTCAGCTCCCCAGTTACAGCTCTGAAAATCTCCAGTGTTCTCACATCCAGGTAGAAACAGTGCCTGAGAGATAGCTTTAGAATAGTTACTAGGCAATTTCTGAAAATGATCAGAAAGTGAGGTTTGCAAACTTAATGTGCTTTAAAAGTCTCTGCCACAGTTGCAAGTAAGATGGCTGATTCTGCCATCCCCTGGCACTCAAATCCCCAGAAAACCACTGTCCTGCAGTATCCTTGTGAGGAGCAGCCTTTTGGAGCACATTTGGGTGATCTCCCATCCTCTTCTCTACAAATTTAGTATGTAATGCAGAAGTAACTGGACAAAATAAGTATATTAATTGGACTGGAATGTTTGAAATGGGTGGGCTAAACTGCTTAGATCTTTTCTTTTATTGACGTGAAATGAAGTTCAAGTTAACAGCAAACTCAAACAGACAGATTGCCCATCTGTACTCTTCCACGTATGCAGCATAGGTTTCCCAATATATTGGGGATATATATGGTGATTTCATGTTTATGGTCATTTGTTACATAAAGAGCAAAAGAGAAATTCAACTAATCCCAAAGTTTTATCACAGTAATAGTTCTGAGGTGACAAATAATATAAAAATAATAGTTTTTGAGTCCACACTCAGCCACGAAAGTTCACTGGATGCTTTTGGGTTAGTTTATTTCTTTTCCAACGTCCCTCACAGATTTTGTCTTGTTGGATAACGATGGAGGCAGAAATACTGTTTTTGTCATCTAGAACTCTGGGAGGAAATACGAGTTACGAATTTAACACATAAATTAGATTGCACAATGCTTTATATTTTAGTTGTGAAATATGTTAGACTAGCACATTCTGTAATGGAATGTTGTTGTTTTGTCCATCTGATAGTGTAAGAATAAGTAAATGAATAAGGAATACCAAGCTTCAGACCAGATAATGCAAGAAACTAGAGGCCTAAGAGCATTGGAGTCTCTCCTTGGTATGTAAGAGTAGTTACTAGGGAGAGGTCAGAAAAGTCAAGAGAGTGGCCATGCCATGCATGACTGCAAGTTTGCCCCATTTACGTGTGATGCATGCGTAATTCAAGTTTTTAAAAAAAGTTTGATTCAGAGGTCACAGCCACCATCTTAATTTTTTTTATTCTTCCCCCACAAATACACACTTTGTGGATACTACTGCTTATGTGTAAAAAGAAGAGAGAACTTCTGAGACTCATTCACATGAAAACCCAAATTATCTGCTATTGATGAATCTAGCTGATACTTTGTAGTATCATTCATCACAACCGATTTCACTCAATGGCTACTTTCCAGAACATTGTTATGTTAAATACAAGCTTGCAACAATTCTCTAAGTAATAAAACAAGTTTTAAGTGTGTTTAAAACTTCAACATCCAAAATGTGTTACTAAATCAATAGCTTTTTGTGATAAGCAAGTTCTGGAAGTAAATGGAAATGATCCATAACAAAGAAGATTTTGTTAAAGATATCAAAACAATACTTCATTTTTTTAATAAGCTAATAGATGGGACTGTTTGTTGCAGAATTACACCCAGGTGAAATTTCAAGGCAAAGTTGGAGATTCTGTACAGGAACTTAATTTCAAGAGAAAATAAATAAAATCACTGACAGTCCTTAGGATTGTCCTAAGAGAGACACTGTCCTGAGGAAAATTACACACTTCTTTTTCTGTCACTTTCAGGAAACAGAATATGAACAGACACCAACCTTTTTTTCTTTTTACTAATGAATATTTTGTAGGGAGTCTGTTAAAGATACACCAAGCAGCTGATAAAATTTGGGCTTTGGTCTGTCATCTTATTTTTACCTGCATGAAAAAGAAGTTAGGATGAGACTGGAAGCAGCAGTGGAGAAGAAATGGGAGAATTGTAAGAAAGGAAAACAAGGAGAAGCAAGGACAGCAGTTAAAAAAAATGCTTCCACGTGTTCTCAAGGAAGACCAGAACATTCTGGTCTGCACAAGGTGGCTCACTTTCAATGATGGTGTATGCTTAGGAGGAAGAGTGTGACCCAATGTGCTCCCATTTGCCTAAGAATAAATAAGAATCATTGAAAGTCTCCTCTGCAGAATCAACCTTTTATTGCTGTATTATTTTAGATCCAGTCCCCATGACAGTTCAGAAAGAGTAGACAGTAACTTTGCCTTTGCATCCATTTCTTGTTCATGCTCTACTTCTGCAAAAAAAGTGCAGGTGGGGATAGGAGAAACAGAAGCACAGACCCAGGCCTCCTGTCATGGACACCCAACAGAGGTATGGGCAATTGGAGGAGCCAAGTGATGCCATTATTTTTGGCTTATTCACATGCAAAACTTTTCAGAAAAGAAGCTGGCTGAGAGAGAGTTATTGCCCGAGAATAACAACTATTGTAGACTCTCTACATTTCTGGAGACAGTGCAGAAAGATAAGGTTAAAGTAAGTGCCAATTATTTTGATGTGTCTCAAAACAAGTTCATTAAAGTGCCAATTATTTTGATGTGTCTCAAAACAAGTTCATTAAGAAAATCCTTAATCTTTTCAAATAGTCTTTTACATATTTTATTTATTAAACTTATATGCTGCCCATCTTGCCTAGCAGAGACTCTGAAAGTCTTTGTTGGAATAACAACAACATGGTTTTAAAACAACAATGACTGTTATTATTTTGCAAAGCAATCTTACTAGTGATTCTGACCATGGAAGAGCCATGGCATGCCAATATCAAATAATTCCATCAAGTGGCAGCTGCAAGCAAAGCTGAGCAAACAGTTCCCTCATTGTCATGCCAAGTTTAATTAAAAGATTAGGCTTGGCACAAGGCATCTAAGGTGCAGGCTGAAAAAGGGCAGCTCTGTTTGAAATTGCCTTTCTTGGCATGGAGCACTTGCACAACACAAAACCTGTGGCCATCTGAATGCCAACAGCCAGCTGGGGTGGGACTGTTGCCTCTGCAGAACAAAAGCTGGATTCTTTACCTACTCTGGATAATATTGCAATGCCATTAAGCAGAAAATATCTATATTGAAGGGCTGCCTGGCTAGAATTAGCAAAAGACAGATTGATGAGAGCAAGTTTGCATTATAGCATTGTAATGGCAAAGGAAGAAGAGGAGGAAGAGATAATAATAACCTGAAATAATATATCTCAAGTGGGGCTGAAGGAAGCCTCCATGTTCTTCCTTTATGTTGCCATTGAAATGCTGGGAAGCAATATGTAAAACCTAAGGTGGTTGTTATTTACTAAGTAGCATGATAATCACCCTCATGTTTAGGAAATGAGCACCATCCAAATTGAGCAGGTGAAGGCCTTTAAATAATGAGGGATCTAATTTTTGTCTATCTTCTATCCTGAAATCTCATTCTTTCAGTGCAATACGTAGAGTCACAAGGAAGTAACCTTGTGTCTGCAACACATAATGTTTTCAAAGCTAAAAGCCTAAGTCTTTGGCAGTATGGCACATAGAGTTGTGGCTATGAAGATACCTTGGTGTGATAGAGACTATCCAGTCCAATTTCTTAAGATCTCTGGGAACTTCTCATTCTCTAGAGAGAGCATTTGTTCAGCTAGAACTTAGATGCATCTCTTTTGAGGTCTGAGGTTCTGCCAGATACAGTATTGGCTTCAAAAAATATACAGGGGCAGTACAGTATCCAGTTTATACTGGTAGGCAGATACAATTACTGATGGAAGAAAGCAAATAATACCTGATCTACTTTACTGTGGGTTCACCCCACAATCTCTATTTAGGTTGTGTTTTGCTAAAACCTGGAGAAAGATTGAGAAGAGTGCCCTAGATATTGATAATAAAGAGATAAACTTAACATCTCACAATGCTGATTTACCAGCTACTGGTAAATCATGGTCACCTTTTCACAATTCCCAATTCTTTTTTTGCTATTTACTTTTGATATCACATAAGAGGGGGCTAATGCTGGCACATATAGATGCTCTGCTTTCAATGACACTGATGGAGAGATTCAATAATATCCCCCATGAGAAGTTTCTGTCAACTGTATTTTCACACACCAAATGTGAGAGGGTTGCACAAGTAATTCTAAAGTGCCCTATTGACCATCCTTGAAGAATAAAGTCAATCTCTTCACTAATTATAAAATATTTGTATCAGTTTGAACAGGCAATTGTGCACTTTCTATTAAATAATCAGAATCAGAAAGACTCCTGAAAGATGGCCTAATTTCATTCGATAGCAATGGCAGTCAATATATCCTGCATCTGAATAGAATCTAGGCATGCTTAGTTTATACTGTGAATAGATTTTTATGCTATATATTTTGTATTTTAACTTTGTCTCCTGCCCACCCGCTTTTGGTCTATGGCTGCACATTCTTTAATAAATAAACAACAAACCCCAAATAATAATTTTTCCAGGAGACTTGTTGGAAGGGTGGAGAGATTTACTTACTTATAGAGTATTTTTTCTCAAGAATAAGGTTTGCCACTAAGACACTTACTAATGCAAAATGGAAGTGATTATATTTATATTGGCTTTGTGAAGTTACCCCTTGTTTGTTTTCAGGTTTATAAGAGAAGTTAAACTATCAAGGGCTAGAAACCTGAAGCCACAATAGGAATCTTTAATTACTATTGCACAGTAGAATGGATTTTCAACTCTGCTCCTGATCAAGTAAACCTCATTGATTTGCACATTTGAGTTCACAGTGTTCTTTTATCTCCAACTCTTTTTCCTTTCAGTCTTAAACCTTCTCCTCATTCATCAGTTCTATTTCCCGCTTCAGTGTTGAAACACTTCCATAAGTTCCCCTTTACTTTGAATACTGACTTTCTCCTAAGGCGTGGAGTGGCTAAAAAACACCTTAAGGCAACAGACTAACTTATTCACAAGACCTTCTTCTGCAGGCTAGAAAATGTCATTAACATCATCAAATGTCTAGTCCCACCACTCCCTCCAATAATGTCTAACTTCCTAGAAATGGTGGTTTCAGACCTGTGCCAGAAGCCACTATTTCTCCTCCAAGAACTGATGATTGAAGGTACTCCCAGTGCAGAGTTCCCTTGCTGAATCCTAGGGAAACCATGGACTTTTCCCTTTGCAAAAATCATGGAGCAGTGAATCTGCAAAACTTCATCAATGATACTCCCATTGGGAAACCTTCAGGAGTAGGCTCTTTGAAGATTGGTTTTGCCCATTCATGACTCTCTGGAAGGGAAAAAGGAGTGGGTAGCTGAGTCAAAGCCTCAATTGTAGGCATTTTAATAAGAGTGCCAGCAAATGTTACTAAGGAGGCCTAGCCAGACTGGCCAAATAAACCAGACATTGGGTGGGCATGAATTGGTTTGATTCAGCTAACCAAGTGTTTTTCAATCTTATCAACTTTAAGAGGTGTGGGTTTCAATTTCCGGCATGCTGGCTAGCGAATCCTGAGAACTGAAGTCCAAACATCTTAAAGTTGCCAAGTATGAAAAAAACTGGTGTCACCTTACTTGGTAAGGAAGATGTTCAAATATTTGCTGCATATTTTGTAGAGTTATTTTTGTTAAAAATATGACAGTTAAGACATCTCATCTTAGACTAGAGATGTCTATGCTACTTTTGGCAGAGAACAGGGGAAAAAAAAGTACAGTACCTGTTATATTTACTTTTCTTATGTAGTAGTTGGAAGATGTGTGGTGTCCCAGCATTCACTATATAATCTTTTTTTCCCAATAACCTGCATGTTTTTTGAGTTCCAAATTTTGGTTAAAGTTTCTCGAGTTCCAAATTTCAATTAAAGTTGAAGGAAACTCAGAAATGAGCTAACTCCTCCCATTATCTCTGAGATTAAAACATGAGTTAATACCTCTTCTATTGCCTCAGTAACTGGCTTCTGAATGGTTTGCCAGTGAACACTGAGGGAAGAATCTCTTATTTTTCCTCATTACTTGCTTGAGCTATATTGGTCTTTGAAGCTAAGCTCAATTCAGAGTTCCTGAAGGCAAGACCAGATACCAAAGTTAGGTCCTTTTCTATACTTTTCTACATTTAGTAGTAATAGACTCAGCAAAGAATGGACCAATAGTAGAATGCTCAACAAAAACCTATTCCTTACTTTCCAGCTCTCTACTTTTCTTCTTGCTCCAGAATCTTATGCTTGAATGTTTCCACTTCAGCATGATGAGGACATCGAACAAGAACAGAAGTGGGGTTGTAGAAAGATAGAAAGAAAGGGATATTAGTTTGATTTTTAACCAGTGATACTGAATTCTAAAAGAAAGAAGCAAATGTGCTTTAATGTAGGATGTAGTAGCTACTGTCACAATTCTGTTCCTGAAAACTTGTCCTTATTTAAATGAATGCAACAGGTACAAATGCCAAATCAGCTTAGCGCAACAGTTTATTCCAAAAAAATTGGCAGCTGTTTTCTATGCAAGCTAAAGAAGATATAGGGACATTTCCAAGCTGAAGATCCAGTGTTCGTCTGAGGATGCTTCCATGGTCATGTGGCCATCATGTCTAGATGCCAAAAGCACATGGACACTGGTATCTTTCTTGATAAAGTAATTGGTACCTATTTATATATTTGCATGCTTTCATACTGCTAGGTTAGCAGGAGATGAGGCAAACAGCAGGAGCTCACCCTGTTAGGTGGCAGCGCTGGGTCTTGAACTCAGACTGTTGACCTCCTAGCCAACAAGCCAAGACTCTTAACCCCTTGTACCACTATACCTCTATAGGGACTTCTACACATCCTCAAATAAGAGAAATTGGATTTCTTTGCCCAGAGCCTTTTTCCATGATGTTTATTCTTATGAGGTTTTAGCTTTATGAAACATAAAGGACAGTGATTTTAACTAGCAAGCGATGTTTTTGATGTTCTCATCTGTGTCAATGTGCCATTTTATTTTTCCTAATTTAATCCCTAATTTAATTGTAGTCTTCTGCTATACTTGTATCATTTGACTGAATTAGTTCCATATACTAATTATTATTATACAAAACACAACATTTAATTGGAAAACAAACATGTACTATTGTATATTCAGTTCAGTTTTGAATTGGTCACCTAAACAGGACTCCTAGCAACAAAATGTTTGATCAAATATAGAAAGAGATTCTTCTCATTACTGTATAATTGAAAGATAATTGTTATATTTGCAAATTAGTAGTGTCATGTATTATTTACATAATCCTAAAAGGATGCCATATACATTTCCATTGTCCTCTTGTTGATTTCCAAACTATTGGTGTATAATTTGAAAGAATTTAAGCATATATCAAACCATTTAGTCTTCCAGAAAAAAAAGTAGCTGTATTATCTTCTGTTCAATACCGAGTCAGAATACCACAAGTCACATAAAACAAAATAGTACCTTACCTCCAACAAGTAATTGGACCCATTAGTTTCTTCCTAAAGACCTATAGTTGTCCAATAGACACAAAATAATTGTTAACTTAATCTCATAATTTTGAATTTATAGAAAGAGGAAATAAAATAATCTATATTATTAACATTACACTTGAATTCAAGATTTCATCTTTCTTTTATTTTGGACATCTAATTTATACATCATGCATAAAAATTATAACTTTAATATTCTGAAAAGTAACATATTTATATTTTCATGGCCTGGTCAGATCATTTCCTAGTCCAGATGTGATTAACTGCTATCCCCTGTGGAATAAATGATCTGATTCAGATGTCTATCCCAGATGCTGTGTGCATCTGGATAGATCCTAGAGGGTGGTTAGGAAAGTTTCCAGTGATATGATAGGTAGCTCTGTTGATTGCTTGTTTAGCTGTTGGCAACCATAGGCACCCTTTCTTTTGATATGATTACTTCTGAATAGTATTTTTCTATTCACTGATTTTAGTAAAATCTTTGGCTTATGAAGAGTTCTGGGAGATAATGTACAAAAAATGATGGTTTCGCAACAAAGTTTAAAAAACAGGCATCTGGACTGGATTTTTCTCAAGTCAAAGACTTGAGAATTGAGAAAGCCTTTTGGATTAAAGGCGAAACGTCTTCGACTTGAGAAAAATCCAGTCCAGATGCCTGTT
>JANHZU010001507.1:120761-134824 GCA_032468055.1 Acrochordus granulatus | reverse complement strand
CAAGAAAGAACTTCAACAATTCAGAATCAACAATAGATAAAAAAAATGCAGTATCATTTACTTTAAAAAAGTAATAAAATTGTAGGACTGGAAAAGTGCCAGAAAGCAAGCTACTTTACTGCTCTCACAATCAGGAAATTACTCCACATTTTGACTTTGGATCTCTCTATTTAAAGTTTTCACCCACTGATTCTGTCCTTCTGTAGGCATTATGTAGAATAAATCCACACTTCATTCTCTGGCTAGCATTTTAAGTACTGAAAGACAGTCATGTCTCCCCTTGACCTCCACTTCTTTAAGAAAAAAAAAACAACAGTTCCTTTAACCATTCTTCTTAGGATTTAGCCTGTAAACTGCCCACAATTTTTGTCTGCTATTCTTTGCACTCCTTTCAGTTCCTTTATATTCCTCTTGTATTGTGGGACCAAAACTGGGCACAGCATTCCAGGTATAGCCTAAGTAGTACCACAGAAAGTAGAACTACAATTTTCCATCATTTTAACAGTACATTTCTGTTAATACAGCCCCAGATTGTATTGACTCTTGTAATGATTGTATTGACCACACACCTGGTCCACCACACACCCAGATCCTTCTTACAAGAGCTGTTGCTGATTCAGATACCACCTTTTTTATACCTGTGCATGTGATTTTTCCACCTAAGTACAGGTCTTTACATTTTTCATTATTAAGCAACATTTGGGTAAAGCCCAATGTTCAAGTCTATCAGAATCCTTTTGAACCATGAGTCCATCTTCTGAGGGATTAGCACTTCTCCCTTCTCCCAGTATCTCTACCTCTATGTAGACATAGACTCATGAACAACCATATGTTGGGAACATTCACAAAATAAATGTATCTAATAATGGGATTGTTGATCTCACCTTGCTTATTTTGTCAAGAAATGGGCTATAATCAATTTTATCAAATGGCTGAGCAAAGTCTATGTACACCACATCCCCAGTATTCCATGTCTTGTTGTTTGGCCATTTTTTTAAGAAATTCCATTGTCTGGAATGACCTATTTTAAAAAATCCCATGCTTTCAATAATCACTTTCTTCCTTTCTAAGTGTTTGCAGACCTACTGACAGATGATCTTTTAAAGGTTTTCCCAGGTACTGAAATCAAGCTGATTGGTCTGTAATTTCCTGGGCCCACTTTTCCCCGTTTTCTAAAAACTGGAACCATGTTAGCTCTTTTCCAATTTTCTAGCATTTCCCTTGTACTCCAGGAGTTCTCAAAGATCAATGTCAGTGGTTCTGAGATCATGTTGCCAGTTCCTTTAGCACCCTGGGATGTTATGATTTTATTAACGTTTTATCTCATATGTTATAAACTGTCTAGTATTGGAAGAATTGTCAGAATATAAATTTTGGCAGACATGCACAGAGAAAAATACTGTGAGAGGGGAATAAACTCTCTTCCTCCATGAACCTCTTCAAATATACACTCAGCTGCCCTTCTACTTCTGATAATTGATTATTATATTGAAGCAACAGCAATACACTCAATACAACTTTAGCCAAAGTTTCATTGTTCTATGTGGATAAACCATTTTCCTTGCTGTTTAGTCCATGACTTGGCAAATATTGGGTAAACTCAGAGGATAGTTTTTATTAAACACCTTTCAAAACTGCCATATAATTCAAGGGTTAAGGGTGGGGGTATTCAGTTTTCTCTAACTTGTGATAGCTCATCCTATTCCATCAGATTATCTTCTTTCTTTCTTGAATTTGAATTTATGCAAGTTTATCAATTTATGATTATCCTCATTTTTACAGATCTATCTGATATTAGCTACCTCAGTTTCCTCGATTTCTAATCAAGATGTTTCATTTTTAGAAACTCTTCCATCAAATATACAACACACTACAACAAGGGTAGAAAACTTATGATCTTCCAGAAGTTACTGAATCAACTCCCAGAACTCCTAGTCAGGATAATCAATGGAGAAGATGAGAGAAGCCATTATTTACCAACATCTGGAAAACCTCAAATTTTCTGCTGTGGTCTACAAAAATATTGGTTCCAAACATTGGGGAGAGCCTTGACAATCTCATTATCTTCTTCCCTCAATTTTTGTTTTGTCTTTTCTTCTGGGCCTAGTCTGTATCCAAAATGAAATGACAAAGTAATTACAATTTGCTTTTGTTTTGTTTTGTTTCTTTAGTTATTTGCAAACCTGGAATGGTCTTGCAAATAGACAAAAAAGAAAAAATTGCTTAGAGATTTTAAAGATCAGTGGTAGATTTTGGCAAGCATCATTCAGTGTGAATTCTCAAAGTAGTTTTTTTTTAATTTCTTTATGTTTAAAATGTAAGCTTGGATGTTTAGGGCTATAAAATGCTATATATGCTATGGATATATTTTAACAAAATCTAATCACTTATATCAGACCTATAAAACTTGTGATCCAGGAATTTAAAAGCAGTTCACAAGTCATTTATACTGAAACTTATCAGGTGCTTCAAAATCTTCTTCGTCCTCTTTTTTGCTGATAGAAAAACAGCAAAATCCAAAATTTTACTAAACCACTTGTCTGATGAGCCTTATTCAACTTACTGGGTCAGAGGTTTACATTCTCCAAATTGCTTCTTTTGCAACTGGATAAACACAAGGCTCAAAAGAATAAAAGAATTTTTAATGTCTTCTTTCATACAGCGACCACAATCCTTCAGCAATTTCTTTATGCAGCTTCACATAAACAAAACTTTTTCTAGGCAAGCTGCCTGTCACACTACAGAGCATCAGTAAATGAAGATGAAATTCAAAATGTCTATGAAAAAAGCTATGATCTGAGAGACAGTTTTGGTCAATGATGCTAATTTATAGCATTTGAAATCTTTAGCCCAGAGAGAAATAACCCTTAATTCTTTTCTGTCCATGGTAGTCCCAGTAGTTTCAACAGATGACTGCACCTCTGAAAGAAACAACTGCAATATGAAAAAACCCTAGACCAAAAAAAGTGAATTTAGAAAAAGATGGTAATTCATGAAACTGCACCAAACTTTATTGTTCGTTCTCCAAGACATAAGGACAATTTGCCCATGTAACATTGAATTATTTTATTTACTTATTAGATTTTTATCCTACTTTATGACTTTACAGGTAACTCAAAGTATTGAACATACATGATACTCCATCCACCTCCTATTTTCCAACAACAAAAACCCTTTGAGGTGGGTTGGACTGAGAAAAGGTGACAAGTCCAAAGTCACTCAGGTGGCTTTCAGGCCTAATGCAGGACTGGAATTTAGTCTCCTGCTTTCTAGGCCTGCACCTTAACCAGTACAAAAAACTGGCAAATATTACAGAAGCTATTATCTAATAGTTTCTGCCCACCCAGTAAATCAGGCAGAATGGGTAGTGCCATCCCATTCAGAACAAAGGTGGGAAACTCCTGGCATCAGAAGGTCCAAATACCCAAAATCACTCAGTCTTACCTGAGTTGAGTCAAAGCCTGCTGAACCCCATGGATCCCTACAGCCTCCATATGGTGTGACAGACACCCATGGCATAGTTCAGGTGGCTTGGGTTGGAGATATAAAGCTGGTTATCATCATATACTGTGATACCTCACCTCAAACTTTTGGATAACCTCAACCAAAGAGATAAATTGAGATAAACTGAGCCTTGTCACACTCCACAGAAGAGGAGCTACAGGGGAGAAGTTTCCTTCTATCAACATCAATTGGAATTGGCCTCAGAAAAATGAAGAGAATTAGCACAACACTATGCACCCTCCCCCAACTTCCCAAGCTGATTCAGAAGGATACCATTATTGATAGTACTGAAAGCTTCTGAGAGGTCAAGAAGAGCAAGGATAGTCTCTTCTACCTTCTATCTATTCCTATCTACTCCCATCCTGCTGCCTCTGGAGGTCATCCAAGAGCAAGACCAGTGCTGTCCTAGATTTATATTGTGGTTTGAATTCTGATTGTAAGAGTCTTATAATCTGTTTATCAGAGTCTTTTGAAGCTGCAGTATGAACATCTTCTCCACACCCTTCTCTAAAAAGGGAGAGTGGACAAAAACTCCCAACTCATTGGGTTGAGCAATGGCCCCTTGAGAATGTGGTCTATCACCACTTCCTTAAGAGCCATTAGGATCATCTCCTCCTCAAGGAGGAATCAATCACTTGTCCTATCTCAGGCAGGCTTAACAAGCCAGGAAAGCATGGTTTTAATACAGAAGTTGCCAAACCAACAACCACAAGAACCACAAGAACCTTGTCCACTTCTTCAGTTTCAACAGGATCAAACTCTTTCTAGACAACCATGTAATACCCAGTCCCCATAGCCTCTACTGGCCATGCACCAAGGCTGGAGTCAGAAAATGCCTTGTTTTCAAGAGCTTATCATGACTGCAAAATATCAGGTTTCGTTTTTTTTAAGTAATAAGAAATAAAGGTGACTTCCTTGAAATATTTTAAAGTTTAGAAAGTAAGGACAACTCCTATGTCTTCTCACTTTTCAGGGAAGGGCAATATTAAGTGGGCATCATTCCTGCTAATGTTTGTCTATGTTTTCTCATGAATACATTGCAATGAACTTTTCAAACTCCTGAGAATTCAAATTTGTTTTATTTTGTAATACAGATTACTCTTCAGTCCAGTGATGTGAAAATTTGGCAGGAGCAGAACTAACCTTATGGTTAAGACTTGTTTTACACTAATGTCTATGGTTTCTACAAAGTAGGAAACTATATTGATAATCTTGACATTTTGGAATAATTAAATTAGGCTTTACCTTTATTAAGGCTCATTTCAAATGGTCTAGACTAATCTAGTAGAGCACAGCTGACTAAAGGCCGACTCTACATGAGGTTTTCAGGCATGGCACATTAAATTAGTCAACGTACTTCTTGGTTTCAGGCTAGAGGAGAATAAATGGTGAGAATCATTTACCTTGACATGTTATATTTTGACTCAGAAACTATGAAGAATTTTTTTAAAAAAACTACCTAGGAGAGTGTTGACCAAATGGTCAGCCTTTGTATGGAAGTAGTGCTAAAAAGATGGGGAATATTTAACTGGATCACACAGTTGTAAACTGAGTCTAATTCTCCAGAAAGATAGAAGCACAAACCAAAATCTATTTTAGTAGAAACCTATTTTTTTAAATAAAGGTAGCCCAGTTCCAAACAAACAGCCATATATCTTACAGAGTAGACAGTAAAATCTTCAGTTTCTCTCCTAGGTGTGAACTCATTTTTTAAATACTTTAAATTTTTGAATAAAATAACAATTTTATTGTTCAATTTAATTATCTTATATCCTTAATTAATGACAATTTTGTTTAGCAAATGTCAGGAGAAAAGTAATTTTTTTTCTGTCTGGCATAGATGGATCAAGTTAAAGCTGTTTTATCACAACTATCAAGGCACATCTAATCTGACTTTGGTTAATAATTCTTAATTATTATAGAAATTAATATAGGTAATGGATTATAGGAATATTAGTGTTTTTATGTACCCTATTAGAAACAAACGGATGAGTAATTGGGCAAGTAACTGACAATATAAAAATCACCTAAGTGAATGTACAGCTTATAAATAATTTTCTCATTAGTCAAATTTGACAACTCACCCACAGACATAAATGAAAGTCATCCTAAATCCTGAAACTGGAACAAATCTGCTCTTGTTTAAATGGATATGCAGAAGCAGTGGAGCATGTCCTCTCTTTATTGTGCTTTGTACAAAATCTGACTTTTTTTAAATCATGCTTACACCTAAAGATTTGGTGGTATTTTCTTTAGTTTTTCTCCATTCTTTGCAGAGCTGCTTTGACCAATTTTATGCATGGCTTTTCTATATTTTAATGTAATACAGTATTTTCTTAAATCACGTGGTTTTACGCTCTTAAAACTATCATTACACAAGACAAAGCATTATCAATCTTCTATTTTCCCCTGCTTAACTTTTTTTAGTATGACTTTCTAATTTGTGGAAAGAAACTGTAGAGTGTGGAGGAAATTTGATGGGAGATAAAGTCTCTGTTACTGAGCGTTTCTTACTTTTTCCTTTTTAAAATGATTAGGAAAGTTGTAAAGTCTTGCTTTTTTCTCATTTGTCATTAGGCTCCTACTGTCAAAGTAACCCTGGTAGACTTTCCTTTATAGGGTTTTTCAGAATCCTTTATCTGCCTAGCAAACCATGTTTTGGCCATTTCTTTCCAGCCACTCAATACATTATTTTTATTGGGATGGACCTTCTCCGAGTGACATGGGGCAGAAATGGGGCAGCCTACAAATTTCATAAATTTCATTCAGTTCAATGTGACAAGTGAGGATGAGCTGAATCGATCACTCAAGAGAAAATAACTTCTCTCTCTTTTATTTGATATTTGTCCATCAAATGTTCAGCTCCCCCCTACAGTAAAGAGGTCAATTGGCCTTTCAACAGTTTTAGAACCATTTGTTCCATAGTGCAATCATAGATTTTAATGCATGTTAATATAATATCTACTTTTTATTAAAAAGATATGCTTTTGTTGTTTTTGTCTTGCTCCCATTTAGAAATAATTAATTCTGTACTGACATTAAATATTGTTAACTCCCAAGAGCAGTTTGTCAATACTAAGAGTAGATTTTTTTAAAGAAAATGTTGGATAAAGTTTAGAGTTGCATTAACTAAATAAATCTGGAAATAAAGGATGGCTGATGGTTCATGATGGAAAAAGGCTACAGGTCTGAAAATATTGGATGAGAAGGTAGAAATTCAAACAATATCTGTCCCAATTCCATCAAAGTGGACTCTAATTTTAAGGATAGCAACAGAGAATGGAAGGTATTTTTCTACTTTCTTTCATAGAAAATATCACACACAAGCTAGCAAACTTTGGAAAACATTCAGCATATTTTAAAGAAAGTTAGCTAATATCTTAGGTCATCGTTATTGTATGAAGAATAATATATGTTAAGTAAAATTGCTTAAAGAAAAAAGTGTACATAAGAAGTAACGGTGAAGATTTCTCCTTCCTTCTCACTCTAGGGGGTAGTGCTCATCTCCCTTTCATAGCTGAAGAGCCAGCATCGTCTGAAGTTGCTTCTGTGAACAGGTGGCTGCATGACTATATGCCAAGGTGCACAGAACACTGTTACCTTCCCACCCATAGGTGATATCTATTTACTTACTTGCATTTTGCATGCTTTCAAACTGCTAGGTTGGCAGGAGTTGGGGCAAATAATGGGAGCTCACCCAGTTACGAGGCACCTGGGTCTCAAACTCAGGCTGCCAACGTTCTGACAAGGCCAGTGCCTTAACCTTGACTGAGTGTACAGTGACATTAAAAATGGCATATCTTGTGTTTACAATCCTTATAATAACAGCTGTCAATCTGAGAGAGTATTCTGAATACCTCAAAAAACCTGAGTATCCCAAATGGTCTTAGACTGATCCAAGTTGCTATATAGTAATTTAGGGGAAAAAGCTGATATTTCATTGGTGAATATGAAAGCAGCATGATCAGCATTATTTTCTACCATTGTTGATAAAATAAAAGATAACAACCAAAAGAAGCACATCTGAATATTAGCAGCATATGAAAATAGCATTTTGCTGTATCACAAAAAGATTGTTACAAATGGACTGAATAGCATTAGTTTCAAAATAAAATATGAAGGCATTATTAACTTCCCATTTATAGGGTCTCTGCAGAGCACAGATTAAATCTTAACAGCTGAAGATTGTGGAGTCTAAATGATTGTTACTGAAATTTAAAGTACTTCTGAGGGGCTGAAGATTGATGCGTTTGTAATATGAACTTCCAAATTCTCCCTATATTGCAATCCATTGATAAGTAATAACTTTCATAGCTCAAAAGCCTCTGCATTAAAACTGGTTAGGAAGCCTATTCATATGTTCAAAATCTGTTTTAAAAACTGGCTGATAAAGCAGGGATGGTTATTAAAGTCTACTCTATCTTCATTGTTGGCTTTAGTTTAGGATGTGAATCATTTGCCTCATGCTACTACATGGGTCTCCAGAATTCCTTAGGTTACCCCCATGAAAAAAAACAACTCTGAAAATTTTCAGCTCTATCCTAATGATGTCACTATGCCATCATTGTTTGCTTTGGAAACCAAATGAATAAATTGTTCTCCATAGCTTGTTTTACAAACAGAGTGTGAAATACTGGGAATAAATCAGGGTACTAACTACTGATATCACAGATGTTCTTAATTTTGTTTTGAGAACTTGGTTTCTTATTGAGGTTCTTAGACAGCTATGACATGGGACCATAGTACCAATCTCTTAACCAATGAAGCATCTCAAGAGAAATGATAGACATATGGGCCCATTCAGCATTACTCCAGGGGAAAATGTGAAGCTAAACAATCCCTAGAGCTAACTTCCGATGCCCTGCTCTTATGCCTTTCTAAGTCAAGACTGAATGGAAAGACTTGCTGAAGAATTTGCTAAGTTACTCTTCTTCCCTTGAAGTTCTTTTTCATTCTGCCAATTTGTTAAGATTTGTTTGGAACTTGCATTAGAGTTTGGCGGATACATTCTAATTTAATAATTCTTATTTTTAATTACTCTTCTTTTGCCTTTTATTTCTTTCTTACCCATCTTGGGGAATTTGTTAACAGCAGAATATAAGACATTCAAAAATGGGATTTATCAGACTGGGAGTGCGGTGGAAAAAAAATCCCCAAATTCTTCCAACCTTGAAACAGAGGACATTGAGGAGTAGTTTGGAAAGTTGGCAAACACTCTATCTAAGCCTCTTTTCCTTTGCATGTATATACACACACAGAACCTCCAGAAGTGCAGCATATTGCTTCAAGAAACAGAAGAAAATACAGACACTTTCTGTGGCCTCTAGTGATAAAGGGGTTGGAAAGAATCCCCAAAACCATGCTTTGAATGATTTCCCTAACTTGCTTCATGATGAGATACCTAAAACCAGGAATACTGAAGCATCAACAGGAAGAAAGCTAGGAACATTTATCCGTTCTAAATTCTTAAACTGTCTTGATATTTCTACCAATGTGAATTGACCACCTGTAAAAGGGCTCTTAGGTTTTGTGACCAACCACATTGTCCAACCACAATTCCTTCAGGGCCTCTGCAATTACTATTATAGTTTAAATGGAATAGAAGGATATCATGTATTTACAAACAGAAATCAATGTTCTTTGTTAAAATGATTTTCTGAAATGGCAGTGGTGAAAAGCATCTCATGAAACTAAGAATATTTTCTCTTTCTAGGAATTAATCTCTCATTTTTGATTACCCATTTATAGCACAACATACTTCAATTTAGTTTCATTTTAACTCATTGTATTGGTCTGTGGGAAAATTGTACAAGCATCTTGATTTTAAAAAAATCCCCAAAACACTTCATAAAAACTGTAACATAATTTTAAAATAAATAAAGACAGAATTAAAACTCAATCAAAACAGAGTAAAATAAGATAAAAAACAGAATAAAATCAACACAGAGAAAAAAGTAAGCCACTAAGAAAGAATAATCAGGTGGAATTAATGACTGGAAAAGATTAACGTAGGAATACAAAGTTTTTTTTCAAAAAAAAACCAAGTCCATTTTGAGGACTGAAGAAAGCCCATTGCAATCTGGAGGTTGAAGTAATTGGAGATGTTGTTGCAGATCATCTGGCCAAAAGCCATCCAGCTAGCTTTCATGGTAAGGCAGGATGAGAACTCATGATTTCCTGGTTTCTAGCCCAGTGCTTTAACCACTAGGCCAAGTTGGCTCTCACTTTTTCATTTTGAAGAGAAGATTCAGCATATGTGTTTGTTACTTCATTTTGAAAAGTGTCTGTATTGTAAAATTGAAAAAAATCAGTATGTTTCTATATGGTCTAAATTGCATGATAAGATTAAACATTGAATTACTTTCTTATCAATATGTATGGATATTACATGGATATTTTTCTTTCTTTTTAGTTATTTAGCCCCGTTTTGTCCTATTTATCTGAATTTCTCTCTCACACGAACACTTTAAAAATATATTCTTCAGTATACAACCACCATTTATCTTTTTGTTTTTTATTATAATTTTATATATTTCACCATAAAAATAATAATAAAAAAACCTAACCCAGTCTTGAGATTACTAAAGCACGTGTCACTTTAAACTAAAACGTTAATCCAGGATTGATCCTGTAAATAAAGTAAGCCATTTTTAATGTGTGCTTCTTTGTTAAACCTTTGACAAAATATTATACACGTTTGGCCTATTTAGGGATGGGTCCAATTTTTACTTTATTTTTTTTTAAACGTATTCCATTCCATTTATCTTTCTGTTCAACTGAAAGTGACTAACAGCGTCAAAAATAGGATGAAAATGGAAAAGTACAAAAGAAATCTTGAAACTCAACTTTAAAAACTTTGGCAAGTTAAGGCCTGATTGTGGAGATGTTCTTCAAAAGGTGGACAGGATAGAGACCAACCATAACTTGTAATGTAATTCAGTCCCTGCCTTATGAGCAGGGTAGTATCAGTTGTCTTCCTGAGCACCCAATAAACAAGTATCTGCAGGTAAATGCGTCTGTCTGATTTATAAAGAAAACTTTGTGTAAATATTACATTCGAGTAAGTCAATCAAACAAAGCTAAATGTTCAGCATCTACTCTGACCTAATTTAAATGCTGACCACATACAAATGACCGTGGCTTGATTACCAGCCGCAGAGTTGTTGAGATTGTAAAGAGAAAAGAGGTGGCAGTCTAATTAAGCAACAGCAGCAACAACAAAAAAATGTTTGATTAAATCCTGACTTCTTTGCACTAATCTAAATAAATTAGGGCATGGTAAAGGAAACAGCACTTGCTGTTGTTAACGGCTGATGAATCAGAGCTGCTTTTAAATGTGCTATCTTTGAACAACATGTCTCAGTGAGGATCACCTTGCTTTTGAATACCCACCATCCTAAGGTTAAACTGTGCCCCCATTAATTAATTTGTGATGCCGCTTGAAAAGAATGATTTTCCATACAGCTGTTTACCAGAATGGGATGTTAGAAAAACGACATATCCTGTATTTCATACTCAAGTGTTATTGTTATTTTTACTTGATTTTATAATGATATGACTACTATACTTCTTTATTTGTTTTGCAGTGATAAACAACCAATATGAAATGTTGTTTCAATAGCTTTCTGTCACAAATGCTCTATTTTCTTTGACAAGAAAACTTCTGGAACCTATCTCAGCAAAGGCCAGGAATCAACAGTGATTTGAAAGGACAAAAAAAAACACAACACACCCATACCAGTAGCATCTACTTAAAATAGAAAACTTTTCCTTATTCTTGACTGTGTTTGTGGGGAAGGAGTCCTTTAATGTCCAGTAACTCTTCACCATCTATAATGGTGTGGCAAAACAGGAAAAACTAGATACACACAACATAATGTCCTAGAAATAGATATCCCGAGATACACACAACATAATGTCCTGGAAAACCATCTTCTTCACCACGGCATTAGGGGCTGGCTGAGTGAGAGTTCCCTTTCGGTTGTTTTGTTATGTGTTTGGTCACCATCTTCCATTCCATATTATTTTATTTATATATTTACTTATTACACTTATATGCTGCTCATCTCACCTAGTGGCAACTCTAGGTGATTTACAATCATAAAAAAAACACTCCAATAAAGTGTTGAAATATTAAAACAATAAGTATTAACTCTAACATTAATTAAAATCGACGAGATGTGGGAAGAGGGGAGCATGATGCACATGAGGAGGTCTACTCTTAATTTGTTAACCATATCCAGAATAATGCACTTCCATCGGGGCCCTGGGCCATTTGGCAGAGCCAGGTCTTCATGCCCTTTTGTAAGGATCAAAAGGACAGGTGTGGACCTTACCTTGGAGGACACAATGTTCCAGAGGGTGGGAGCCATGGTAGAAAATGCTCTTCTCCTGGTCCCTGCCAGCTGGAATTCCTTGACCGATGAGGTCTGCAGCATTCCTCTTCTGCTGGCATGGATGGGGCAGGCTAATTCCACTGGTCTAAGACAATTCCTCAGATAGCCTGGACCCATGCCATGAAAGGTTTCAAAGGTACGAACCAACACCTTGAACTGTATCCAGAAGCAAACTGGCAACCAGTCCAGCTCATGGAACAGTGATGTACCATGGTTCACCCTATAGGCCCCTAGAATTGTCCTTGCAGCTGTATTCTGTGCCAGCTGTAGCTTCAGAATACTCTTCAAGAGTATTGTGTAATTTAAGAAATAAAAGAAATATATTGTATTTGTTTTCGTTATATGATGGGGTATTTATTGATTTATTTCATTTTTACACAGCCCATCTCATCTAAGTGACTCTTCTGATTTATTTTTTATGCTGCCTGCCACTCGGAGTCACTTTGTTTTTGTTAGGCAACCTTATAAATAAAATCAAAATAAATAGAGCTCTATAAACCCATTTATGTCAGTAACTATCAGTTGGTCTGGAATTCCTTCAAACCTTTGCCTTCATTCCCTGACCTCAACATCAACATATTGTATTTTAGATCCTTGCCCCATTCTCTGTTTTTTAATCTAATCATATCTTTCCATTCTTCTTTCTCCATAATTTCCACTTTAAAAACAAAATCCTCTTAACATACATAATTGTAATATGGATTTGATATTCATTTGCCTCTCAAAATATGCATTTCAAACTCTGTTTGGATACACTTGACCTGCTAAGAACTCTGTAACAACATCTGGAGAAATAGAGAATCTGGCAGCAAGTTACCTATTGCTCCTCCCATTACCCTGAAAATGTTGTTGAACTGAATTATTTCTAATGGGAAATCCCAATAACTGAAGTCCACAAACATTCATCTCTTGCTTTATCCCTGAAGTTCAAATCATTGCTACTTACCACATTTTTTAAAACCTTCCCTGTACTAGACCACTAGACCACTTTGGTCTAGTGGTTAAGGTGCTAGACTAAAAAGCAGGAGTCTTGTCAGTTGTAATCCTGCCTTAGCCATGAAAGCCAGCTGGGTGACCTTGGGCCAGTCACTCTCTCTCAGCCCAGCCCACCTCACAGGGTTGTTGTTGTGGGGAAAATAAGAAGAGCGAGATGTGTTGGATATGTTCACCACCTTGAGCTATTTGTAAAATAATAAAAGCAGGGTATAAACAAATATTCCCAACAAACCTCTTTTCTCCCTTTTCTTGTGAAAAATATTGATAATTATGGATATGATTTGGATTCAAGATCGAGCAAATGTGCCTGCCACTATCAAAATTTAATGATTTAGTTATTCGAAATTCTTCTTTAACACTGATTACCCACCCAAAACCCTAGAATCATTTGAAAAACTTTCTCCAAACATCAGCTGTGCAGTTGGGATTTCTTCCTCCTGTCACATGCTTGGCAATACAGTATGTTTTTAATATTTCAACAATGGGCCCAAATATTTTATGTGCCTTTTTAGTACAGTCACATCTCGGCTTGATTGCCAACTGCATCAGCAGACTGGCATCTGTCTGATTAGGCACAATCTAATTAGCCAAACTTATACACAGCAACAGGAAATTTAGTTACAGATTCAGCGTAAATATCTTTGCAGATATGTTTTTTTTAATGAATATGTAAGAAGAAACTGTCCTTCGTGGATATTTGGAAAAAAGGCGAAATGAAGGAAAGCACATAGTTAAAACAGCTTAAGTATTAAGAGTAAATTCTCAGGTTCTTGCTGTCGAAAAGATCGATGAATATATACCAGTAATGACACATGTTGGGAAAACTGGGAGCGGGGGAGAGAAAACAAGATGATTGTCAATAGTTTTGCAGAACAAGAGCTATATTTTTGCAGTACATCCATAGGTTAAACACAAGAGACAAAGCTCTCCAGAAACCCAGCCTTTGTCTATTTCAGCAGGATACTTAAGTTCCAAAAAGGAGTGACTCTTATATTTCAGATATTTTCATGGTGCAACTCTTACGGGTGGGAAAAGGCACCACAATAGATATGTGATGTTGTTGTTTGGAATGGGGACTCACTGGGAGGGAATAGCAACAAAGTTTAAAAAACAAGCATCTGGACTGGATTTTTCTCAAGTCGAAGACGTTTCGCCTTTAATCCAAAA
>JANHZU010001507.1:91937-107251 GCA_032468055.1 Acrochordus granulatus | reverse complement strand
AATTGAGAAAGCCTTTTGGATAAAAGGTGAAATGTCTTCTACTTAAAAAATCCAATCCAGATGCCTGTTTTTGAAACTTTGTTGCGATGCAATTACCCTGGACGAGTGAGAGTCTTCACAGACTTGTAAAAACTTGTCAAGAAAATACTATGGATAGTTCTCAAACAATTTTGATATTGTGCCTAATGATGAGACCCCTAGATCAGAAGGTACCCAATACTCAAGGTACCCAATACTCAACTGGGGAAAATCAAGGACCCTCAGCAAGTAGCCCTGTTTTTTATGATGCACCTGGGGCAAACCCATCAGGAAACTTAGATGTTGATGCTGCTATTGGCAAGCATCTGTGCTGCGCAATGATATCTTGAGTGGCAACTTGGAATATGAGAGGAATGAGTCAAGGCAAATTGGACATCATCAAAGGGGAAATGGTCAGGTTGAAAATAAATTTCCTAGGCATTAGTGAATTACATTGGACAGATTATGGTTATTTGCAGTCTGAGGACTTCACCATTTATTAGTGGTATTTCAGGACATGAAACCATGAAAAGGAATGGAGTGGCCTTCACCTCAAGTAAGAAACTGACCCAAGCTATGATGAGATTTTCAACAGTAAATGATAATATAATAATGATTCAAAGTTATGCTAAGCCTCTTAATATCACAGTTGTTCACATCTATGCTCCAACAACTGGTGCAGAAGAACCAGAAATAGAGGATTTTTATACCAGCTTCCAAAAAACTCTGGATCAAGTGCCAAGCAAAGACATTTTTACATAATGGATGACTTCAACCCTAAAGTCAGCACTCAAACTGAGGCAGGCATCGCTGGTGATATTGGACTAGGGGACAGAAATGATGCAGGAGATTGTTTGATACAATTCTGCCATGAAAATTATTTTTGAATTATGAACACCTGCTTCAAACAACACAAACATTGCTTGTACATGTGGACTTTACCAGATGGGCTACACAAAAATTAAATAGATTATATCCTTTGCAGTCATTGTTGGACTAGTTTGATCTGTGCGGCAGAGACATATCCAGGTGCCGACTGTGGTTTGGATCATGAATTATTGGTGGCCAAAATCAAAGTGATATTATGTAACACAAAGAAGATAGCAACACCTAAGAAGTTTAACACCACCAGCATTTCATCCATGTACGCAATTGAGATAAAAAATAGTTTTGAACTGTTGGAAACAGCTGAAAAGTTACCTAATGAACTTTGGCAGGACATTCAATCGAACATTATTGAAGCCACTGTTAAACACATACCATATAAGAAGCCACAGGCAATATCCAGGTGGCTTTCACACAAAACAATCAGTACAGCTGATCAGATAAAAATAGCTGAAGCAGCAGGTGAATGGGAAAAAGCAAGGAAACTAAATGCAAACTTTTAGAGGGCAGCCAGAAAAGACAATGAAACTTTTTGGGATCCAAAATGCACACAGCTAGAAGATTGCAAGAAAGGTTATACCAGGAATGCATTTGTGCAAGTTAAACAAATTCGAACAGCTTTTAGTGCACGCAAAGCAATCATAAAAAACAAAGAAGGGAAAGAACTGTCTGATCAACAAAACATCAAGAACAGATGGTGAGAATACACTGAAGAGCTTTACATCAAAAGCAGTGAAACTGAACTGCCTAAGGATAATGTGGAAAATGAGACAGAAATTGAAACTGAACTAAGCATCCTTGAGGAAGAAGTAGCATGGGCACTAAGCCACCTGCCAGGCAACAGGTATTGATACCATCCCTGCAGAGTTGCTGAAGCATGTACCAATCAGAACAGACCCTTATGCCAGAAAATCTGGGAAACCAACACATGGCCAGAGATTTGAAAGTACTCAATCTTCATTCCCATTCCAAAAAAGGGCAAAGGACAGTTCCTTTTAAATAAAATTATACAATAAAACCTGGCATCTATCATAGAAAGGGGACTACCTGAAGTCCAAGAAGGCTTCCGCAGAAGCCAGAGCACTCGTGACCATATTACAAATTTGCACTGGATTAGGGAAAAAGCTCAATAATACCAAAAGAACATCTACCTGTGCTTTATTGACTACAAAAAAGCCTTTGATTGTGTTGATGATGACAAGTTGTGGAAAGCACTAAAAGACCTGGGGGTATCAAGACATCTGGTCAGGTTGTCTTGATATACACTATACACAAACCAACAAGCATCTGTAGGAACACCATATGTGGACACTGATTGGTTCAATGTTGAGAAAGGAGTCCAATGAGGATGTATTCTCTTCTTTTCTGTTCAACTTGTATGCTGAAGTAATCATGAAGAAGATGTATCTGGAAGAATCCAAAGATGGGATCAAGATTGGAGGAAGAACCATCAACAAATTGATATGCTGATGATACAACCCTTCCCTCAGAAACCCAAGATGGTCTAAGGCAACTGATCCAAAGCATCAAAGAAGAGAGTGAGAAGTTTGGCCTTCTTCTGTACATCAAAAAGACAAAAGTCTTGATGACTGCACAGAATGAAGTCATCAATATAGGAGGTGATAATGTCAAAATTGAATGTGTAGAGGAATTCACTTTCCTGGAGTCACAGATTACTTGCAGTGGTCAATGCAGTCCAGAAGTTCAGTGAATTTCATTAGGCTGTATGGCAATGTAAAGCATGAAATGAGTGTGGAAAAACAAGAACATCAGCTTAACAACCAACACAGGTTAGTTAGAGTGATCATTTTTCCCACAACAACCTATGGTTGTGAAAGTTGGTCAATTAAAAAGTTAGACAAGAGGAAAATTGACTCATTCAAGCTGTGGTGTTGGCAGAAACCCTTGCACATTCCTTGGACAGCAAAGGTGACAAACAAGCAAGTACATATTAAACCAGATGCATCCCAAGATGGCAAAATAATAAAACTGAGACTCATTTATTTTGGCCACATCATGTGTTCATGCTCATTAGAAAAAAATATTATGCTTGGAATGCTTACCAGCAAGACAAAACCAGGTTGCCAAATAACACGGTGGTTAGCCTCCATCAAAGAAGAACATCCTGCAATGGAAGAAGTGGCTCTGGGTCAAAAAGTGTGGCAAGATTTACTGAACAGCTGATCATCATCATAGATAAATATAACCCAAATAAATAAAAGCTCTTTTGCAATTTTCTGTAATTTTTAGAAGTGGGAAAGGATCCTGAGAGAAGAAAGTTTAGAAAACAGTGTCTTGCATATCTGTTTTACTTTCATTCCCTCTTATACTACCACTGAGTAAAGGAGGAGCAAGCCAAAGCCTCTTCCAAATACTCTCTGTTTTCCCACAGCTTAAAGAATGCTTCTGCCCTTGCCATTTCAGTATCAGTTTTTGAATTTCCCCTTCAAGGCCATTTCCATGGTACTCTTCTCCCTGGTGCTGCTATCACTTAGAGGGCTTTGAAGCCTGTTCTCTGAAGCTTTATCTTCATGCTTCCTGATAGGAAAAATGCTGAGATATGAAAGCAGAAAGCAGAAATATTGGTGAAAAGACATAGAGAGTCTTTTCACCAATATTTTGGGGGTTGGGAATGGAGCAAAGCTGCCTCCTCCAGATCCACCTCTTCAAAATGCTGCAAATAATTAGAATTAGCAGCTTCTGAAACCTTTTCTGCTCTTTGCTCCTCATTGACTTCCATATGTAGAAAGAGTATGAAAATCAGGAGTCCAATTTTCGGAGCAAGTATTTGCCCAAATGAGGAGTGAAATAAAATCTTCCTTCACTTCAATTTCCCATAGATGTTTCTTTGGGAATCAATTCTCATCCAAATCCCTTCCCCTTCTCTTTCTACAATTGGATAGCTCTGCCTTCTGGGAACTGCTATCATCTACTTTATCCCCTGCTTTGATCCTGGAATAGAAATTAGCTACTCATTATGGCCTTTTAATCGCATCATCCAATCACTGCTAATACCAAAGTAATAAAGTTTGGCTGTATGCTGAGACAGTGATCGCTGGGTGATGCCAGAAGACACTATAAATTTGGAATAAAGAAACGGGCAGTGTTAGAAATATCAGTATATCTTCCTTTTTTAATAACTGAGGAAGCAACCTGATTCCCAAGCCCTTTAATAGGCAATGTGTGGTAAAAGACCCTGTTTAAAAACCTTCTTAGGATATTAAGCCAATTGTGCTGCTTCAACTCAAGCCATGCCATGTTGAGAATTGAGCAAAGAAAGGGCCTCACATGCACAGAAAGAGCCAGTTTGGTGAAATGGTTAGGGCATGAAGCTAGAAATAGGGAGATTCTGAATTTTAGTCCCATCTTAGACACATAGTGAGCTGAGTAACCTTGTGCCAGTGACTCTCTCTCAACTCTAGGAAGAAGGCAAAGCACTTCCAAAAATCTTGACCAGAAAACTGTAGGAACTAGTCCAGGCAGTTGCCGGGAGTCAAAAAGGCACCAAAAAACCCAGAACCCTGCACAGAATAATGGCAAGGTAAAGATACAATAATAAATAAAAATGCATGCATGGCACAGTAGTTCCCAACTTGGGACTAAGGATGAAAAATCTTATACTCCTCTTCTCCTTTCTGTTATCCAAGAAAATTGGACTTGCCCAGCATAGAAAAAGAAAAGCCTTTGATTGCCTTGTTTTCAATAGCAGAGTATTCATCCTTCCTATTTGTGGACTATTGTTAATGACAAGAAATTGCAGTGTGCTGCCAAGGTCTATCAGAGAAGGCAAAAAGAATAATGGAGACATCTCAAAACCTCTCGAGCAAGAGGCATGAGGGCAAATGCTGGAGTTCTTTTGCATGAAAGCATGCCTTGCCTCAGAAACAAAGACACACATGCATCATTTCCAACACTTCCTTCCCCTCCTTTTTGCCCCTCACTTCACACAGACACCAAACTTCTAGACTAACTTGCATATACACTATACTGCAGGCACAACTTTTTCTTTAAGCCTTCCTGGATGTTCAGGATAACAGCAGAGACAAAGGCGTTGTCACGTGGTCTTTTGTGCACCAAAATAGATAACCTGCAGTTGAAAGGAGGCCTTTCCAGACTTCCCAAAATGTCTCTCAGGTCTGAAAGGGCCGCTTTTCTGTCAAAGCAATGTTTGCTTTGTTTTCCCTCCTGCTCTTCCTTCTCAGTTTCTCTCCATGTCTTCCCTCCACACCTTCTCTGCCAGCATTTACTGGATTTCTTTGGAAGAAAGCATTGAAGAAGCCCTCTCTGTCTAAGGAAGCATGTGTGTTTGTGTGCATGGGGGGATGTCTCTCTGAGGACTGTGCTATCAAAGATGTCCAGCTGATAGTTTTATCCGCTCCGTAACAGTTAACTCCTTTTTTAAAGACAGCAGTGTTCATTGAATTATAAAGTGTCACTTATTTTTCCTCTGTTGACAGTAGGAAGCTACATAGATTAGAAAAAAAAGGATTAGATCCCTACCTAGAGAGACATTATTGAACCAAGAATATACCTGTGCTGATTGACAGATCAAATCCCTCCAGGATTTCAAATGACACTGTTATTATTTTTAATTTTAAGCTCATTGAAACACTGGCTTTCCACCCAGGTATTGGGATAAGGTGAGGCTGGAACCTGATGATTGCATGTGTGGATCAATTGGGGAAATGTTGATTTTCTTCTTTGTAAGTTGTTTTTGGGGCACGGTGGCTGAGTGGTTAAGTTTCTGGGCTTGTTGAGATCCAAGTGCCACTGCTCCAGCTCCTGCCAACCTAGCAGTTCAAAAGCATGTAAAAATGCTAGTAGATAAATAGGTACTGCCTAATTTGGTGGGAAGGTAACAGCATTCTGTTTGCCTCGGAGTATAGACATACTGGCCACATGACTACAGAAACGTCTTTGAACATTATGAAATAGAGATGAGCACCTCCCCTTAGAGTCAGTCACGACTGGCAGGGGAAACTTTTACCTTTTTTTTAACCTTTAAGTTGGTTTTAGTGTTCTGATGGATTTCTAATGTGGTTTTGTGAACCACCCAAGTTGTGATGCACAGGATGGGTGGCCATACAATTCTTTTAAATAAATAAAATAAATAATACAACTTAAGCAAACCTACATAATACTCCTGCATCTTCTTTTCCCTGCAACAACAATACTGTGAGGTAAGTTGGGCTTTTATGATTAAAGAAGACTAGAACTCACAATCTCCTTGTTTCTAGTCTAGCAACATAATCATTACACCAAACTGGCTGTTCTAACTTTTAACAAGGGACATAGATGATCAAGGGAGAAAAGTCTCTGTTATTTTCAAGCCAGTCATTTTGTACTGCAAATTAAATACATTTTTAAAAAATCAATACACTCTGTTTTCAAAAATGTGTTTATCTGTAAATGGGCTGGGGTAAGGACAAACACAGCTCCATGGCCCTTTACCCATAACATTTTTGGTTAGAACTGCACTGTCTCTGATAGAGACTTTTAATAAGGTGAATAAAAGACAGAAAAGGAGCCAAAAGTTTGTTTTGAAAGGCAGAACATGTCATCTTTCTACAACTGAAGATTTTATTTTTATTATGGGTTGTTTGCAGTCATACTGTAAATATGTACTGTGTGTAGTGCTGGAATCATAGGCTAAGAATAAAAGCAGCAGGTGATTGTTTGCAGGAACATTTTGAAAGGAAAACATTGAGACAATTTGAATATATCATTATTTTTTAGGCTTCTGGACACTAACAAAATCCCCCCAAAACTCTGAATTTTAAAGCATTTAAAGAGGGAGTAAATAAAGTAGGTTGGATCCATCCAGTCCTACTTCTACCAATACAAGGTAATAGGAACAGAACATTAAAGATGCATAAGCTGCCCACAGCTCAAACAGAATGGTTTCAGAAATAAATTTAAATCCTTCTCCAAGTCAAGAAGTAGCTTGGCATTTCTTAACTAAATCCACTTCTGGAAGACTTTTATATCTTCTGTCTTCAGAAGTCATAGCCTATCTCCCTGCCTTCATACTGACTGAACTAAAATGTCCAGACTGGTGATGAGCAATACAAGTTGCCAGAGACCAGATTCACAAAAATACTAGCATTTTTTTTTAAAGTAAATGCTGGTTTTCTTCCACTTCAAACTTTCTTCTCAAACATTTACTGTTAACCTCAAGTATTTTAGTTCAGTTTTCTAGCCTTTGCTTCAAGTTGAGGCCAGCTTCTGGTGCTTTCAATAAGTTTTGAACACAGTTGCAGTCATGCTAAAACATGCTTAGACTTCTGTGATCAGCTAGGGTTAAAGTTGTAATCTTCTGATATTATCAGAGGTTAGAAATTGTATTAGATTAGAAACAAAGGCAGGAATTCTTGGCAGGAATCAAATAATCATACAAAAGAATTAAATCTTACTTTAGTTTTTAAACTGAATACTAAGCCGAATTTATCCTCTCTTGACCTATATTCTGCTAAAAGAACCGCCAGGCCAAAGAATGCTTAAAAATGTTTCTTCCTTTTTTGACTAAACTCCTAAAAAAAATGGAAATGCCAGGATGAAACCTGGGATTAGTTGCATACAAGGCATGTGTCCAGTTTAAATGCTTTTAAAAAGGATGGTCATAACAGGGTTTGGAAAAATCAAGGGTTTTTTTTTGGTTTGTGCAGTTTGTGACTTTTAAAACAGGAACATTATTTCTTAATGGTGATTTTTGTTTGGTGTTAAATTTTTATTTGGTGTCCCAAAAGTTTTATATAGTTGTAAAATGGAAGCTATGATTTGGCTTTATCTGCACTTGAGATTTCTTTTGTGAGAATATTAGGAAGCAGGGGTATGAATAAGTCTTGTCTCTCCAAATGCCTTTTGCTTTTGAGAAACAAATAGTGTGTATATATATATGTATTCAAAGGCTAATAGTGGCTTGGGGTAGGCTTCAAACACTTTCTCAAGTCTCAGCTTTATAAATTTTTGCCAAAAGCATAACTTTGAAGTTTTCTGTCACTGATGCCAGCCCATTCTTTATATGTTGACCTGTCTCAAGTCTCTCTTCTCTCTGTGCCTATTGTGCCTGACAATTGATCAAAGAGAGTAGATGTGTTACTTCTAGCTCATTCTTTACCCATTTGTCTGCCTGCCTCCTCCCTCTACTCCATCATCTGGTGCAATTTCTCAACTCTTAATGGTATGTCTTCTCACTCTGCCAGTTTGCCTTCCTCTGCCAGGTTGACCATCTGCCTTCCTACCTGTTTCACCTGGCACAACCCCTACTCTGGCACATTCCCTACTCTTAATAACAGTCTCTAACTATGCTAGCAAATGTCTGTCTCTGCCAGGTTGACCATCTGCCTGCCTACTTGCCTACCACCTTGCCTGTTTCCTTGCCTGTCAGCAATACTGCCCAAGACAGTCTCTCAACCCTGACAGCTCTTTCTCTTACTATGTCTGTCAACATGCATGCCTTTCACCTCTACCCTGCCATTATCTCCCTCAGCCCTCTTGTTAGCTGCCCTTTCTTCCCATCTTGCATAGTTCTTCACTCTGAAATCTTCTGCAGCCATACAGCCTGCCAGCCTATCAGCAACTCTAATTCCTCCTTAGAAAGGACTTACAGAAAGGCAGTCCTTCTAATCATCTATGTCGTACATGCCATGCTGCAAACTTACTATTCAGTATCTAGAATCCAGGGATCAGCAGGTCTTACCAAGGCAAAGTTTAATTTGTCAATAGACTGTGTTAGTTTGCCTGACTACCAGAAAAAAATAATAATCAGCAGTTGCAAATGTACACAAAAGTGGGTCAACTGTTCTTCAATATTCTTCCTCAAAAAGGCCAAACTTCCCTATGAAAGAAAAATAAAAAAAGGTAAAAGTACTAGCAGTAAGGTGGATGGGCTGAATTACAGTAGCAATGAGTGCACTGTTGGAAGACCTGAGGGATTAAATTGTATGCAGAGTATCGTAGAGAAAATCTATCTGTGTTTGCTAAGAGTTGACACTGACTTGACGGCACATAATCAAGCCATCCATCATTTATTTAGAGAAGTTTGGGGGCATATAATTTAACAGCAGGAGCAGAATGTGTCTTCAATGTACCTGCTTACTTGAGGTTGTTCCCCCCCTGTAGCTGAAGTTCACTCTGATGAATTCTTTAATACACAGAAAAATTACATCATGAACCAAGGAGATCTGTAACCTGTGGTTCTCAAGTCAAGAGACTTCTCATAGAAAAGTGGCATGCTATTCTCTGTCTCACAGATAAGAATTCCAAGAGTAAGGAACCAGCTCTCAACTGTGTGGTTCATGACTAGACTTAGCTTTCTACTGTGTTATCGTCATCCAGTATCTTGGCAATATATGGCACTTGGGCAGTACATCAGTAGACACCCTGTCATTGTGAGGATGAGCATGCAGGAAGAAGAACTGAATCAAATATTAGAGCTGAAATGAGTATCAGGATGAGGTCTTATTTCTTACAGGAATTTCAACAGTTTCTTTCTGCATGGGCAATATAGCGAAGGCATCATTTACCTGCTGAAGATTGTACATGAGAGAATCTAATAAGCAGAGGCAGCAGATGGAGAAATCACCAGAATCCAATATGTAGGTGAGGGTTTCTCAGTCATCCAAATGAAGTTGTCTTAGAGGTTTAGTCATAGCAACTGAAAATAAGTCCAGTATCTTCACTACAGAGGTCATCCAAAGCCATAATCTGTGTGATAACATACTTCCCATTTGACACCATTGAATCATCTTGCAGTTTGCTCCCGACAGCTGTTTTGACACTGCATAAGAATCTTATTTTTCCTACTTGCTTAGGGCTACAAGCAATGGAAGGATTGCCTGAGTGATGCATAGACAGCTACTTGAGCATTGAGACTATAAGATAGCTGGTACCCTTTACTCTGTTGATTTATGCATTGCAGTAATTGCAGACAACTTAGCAAGGGTCGTTAGTAGTGCCTGTTTTGTTGATAGCGGATTTTTTCTAACTAGGCTGAGTCACAAATACCGTCATATGCTATAGATTCATATTGGTGAGTGGCAGCCTTAGTAAGCAAATCAAACTACTTTTATTAAGATAGGCTATTCAGTAACAACCGAATATTGCAAGTCTGATTGTGTTGTATCTCCTCCTCTTCTTATTATAATGATATAACTAGTTCTCCAGCAACATTGGTCCAGAGAATTTAAAAGATAATAATCCAGTTGGAAGAGATAAGACAACTTCCATTCACACCAGCTAAAACAGAATGAAAGATATACAACCCTTCTACTCAAAGTAACATGTAGTAGTAAATAATAAAGTGTTTCAATCCACTTCCAAAACATATGATTCCCATTCTTGGTCATATTTAGAACAACATTCCAAATGCTCTTGTTTCAGATCATACTTGGTCATCTAAAACAGCTGTTCTATGTATGGACTTTTTTGCACATTTCCACAAACATAATTTTTAAGTTGCTATGTCATAATAGGGAAAAACTAAAGTTTTTTTTCAGCCATAAAGTTTTTTTTCAGCTGTATTTCCTGGTTTCCTTCCCTTTTCCATTTTTTTGGGGGGTGTCCTTTTTTCCCTAAAAGTTAGTACTCCAGGATAAACTTAAGTATCCAATTGGAAGATGACCATTGAAAAATCAACTATTTAATTCCCATGATGGCCTGATGTACACAAACATATATGACAGCCCATTTTCTCTTGACATCTACAAGAGAAAACACTTATATAACATTGAATGTGTACAACTGTAGTCAAATATTTGATATTCTGTTTCAGAAATGGACAGTACTCTTTGTGGAAAAATCAAACAATAAAAAATTAAATAAACATGCTCTTTGGGAAAATTCAAGCAAAAGTTGTTAAATCTTCATCTATCAAGAAATGTGCAAGATTTAGGAAAGTGTTAAAATTGTAAGGCCCTGGGCAATTGCCAGAACCTTTATTATCTAACTCATGGACTGAATTCTTTCTTCAGACCAATAAATTTTGGGAAGAATTACAATAACAAATGCTTAAATAAATACCTTGAATCTCATGATGCTGTAATTACATCTTCCAGATTCTTCCTCACTCTAAAGGCAATTTTTAATTCACAGAAGGCAGGATGGGGTGGATAACATATTTTGTTTCCAATTCAGAATTTTTATATTTCTGATACATATTTTCAGACTTCAAATCATTGAAAAGGGAACATGCAAAAAAAGGAGAATTTTAAAAGTAGCATATTTTAGCACTATCTCACACACTTTAGTGAGGACAAGGAATATTAGCTTTATGAATTGATTTGCTTGCCCCGACATTTTAGATAGATAAGTTCCTTTCAGGAGGGAGAAACACAGCAAAAAATTCTTTTTTCTGCAATTGTCCACATTACAATTGTAATGGTCCTTGCTTGTAAACAACTAGCTGAAATTATTTATTCATCATCCTTATTCTCATTCTCATTAAATCTTATTTATTTATCTTATTCTCATTCTCATTAAATCTTCTTTCAGTCAATTTGTTTACTTAACTTCCCAATCCTCTATCTCCACCCTTCCCCTGCTTTTCAATCTTTTATTTTATTTAAAGATAATAACTTTTCAATTGTGCTAGTTGTTTCAATTTAGTCCTCCTCCTTTGCTCATTTATCCCTCCAGCAAATTTTTCATTGCTTATTATTAGCTTTTATTTTTTTAAACGTGGTACATAATTGTAAATAATATATTATTGTGTATGTGTCGGTATTTATCATGCCTTCAGAATAAGTAAAAGGTTTCTTGCTACAGCAGAATGGCTAGACAATTGGGGACATTGAAGGAAAACATATTTCAGGACCTCCAGACAAAAGAGGGTGTTGTTCCAAGGCTTAATGAACAAAAACTGTACTCAGAAGTTGAGAAAGATATAAATGTGAGCTGTAGAATTGGGTGCAAAAGAGGCATCTTGGAGAAGAGTGGACTGAAGAAGAATGTTCACTGGAGGAATGATTGGAAAAAAGGAAAGGGAAGTATTAGCCTTGAAAGCAGCAGCCTATGAATATGCGAGACGAAGCTTAAAAGCAAGTAAGAACAACTTTTCATATGTAAACAAAAAGTGAAAAAGCAAACAGGAGGCTTTTCTTTTTGTAGCATTTACCCAGTCAGGGTTCTCTTCCGGGCAGATAACAAGAAAGAGGACAATTTGGAGGTACAAAGGAATCAGCAGTATCAGTGAGAGATATTCAGCCACTGGAGAGAAAGAGAGGAAGGCTAGTTTTCACCGAGGAGGAAACTGCCACAATGAATCAGTGGTAGGAAGATGGAGGCTTCAAAGCCAAATGGGGTCAGATGAGGCAGGAGAAGGAGAAAGAAGCCAGCAATAAATAATATCTACATAGAAGTGATACAGGCACCAGGGTGCAAGCAGGCATCAAGAGAACAACCGCATCATGACCCTCAACAGTGAAATGCTGACTAATCAATTGAGTGAGATAACTGTCATACTCAAGGAGCAATGAATTGACAACCGTATGCTTCAAGAGAAGCAACGGAGCAGAGCTAAGTCACACAGCATTGACAAGGATTCAAAGTCATTTACAATGGCAACCCAAAGACATGAAATGGTGTCGGCATTGTTGTCTTGCAGTGATTCTGTTACACCGTTGCCAAAGTTCAATGCTATGATATCTGTCTCATGAAGATTGTTGTCATAGTGAAGAACAGCATTCACTCCTTCGGTGTATATACTCCACAGATGCACTGAGCACAAGGATGCCTTCTGGGCTGTCTTTGAAGAGAACTCCACAGGAGTGCTGCCTGATGACTGTCTCATCATTGCAGGAGACTTGAATGGCCACATCAGTGAGACAAGCAATGGTTACTTCAATCAAAGCAGAAATAGTTTTAGCATCTGTTATGGCAACAGCAAGTGTAATCTTGAATTTGCCAAAGTCCATAACCTTGTCATCACCATCACATGATTCCTCAAGCGGCCGTCTCACCTCACAACCTACCATGATGACAGCAGCTAATTAGGTCCACTGTTTCTTCAGCTTCTTTGTAGAGCTGGCATTTGCTATCTGTTGTTGTCTTCTCAATTCTAGCCTTGTATGCATTGGTTCTTAATGCTTGGTCTTGTGCAGCCAGAATTAGCTCCTTTGTCTCTGTCTTCAATTTTTCTGCTCTTAGCCATTGCCAGGTCTTGTTATAATCTGCTTTGCCTTCTGTGTTTTTAATGCACTGGCCATGTGATACTTTGCCTTGCCATGCCTCTTTTCTATTCTTCATTTGGGCTTTCTTGTATACCAATTTCATCTCTCCAGTTCTCAGTAAACCTTCCTGATATATCTTCTTCACCGTGCTTCAGGTATTCTTCCAATGTCCTTTTTTCTTCTTCAGCTGTCTGATGTACTTGCAACATTCCATGGCCACCTATTTTCCTTGGTAGGTTGAATGTGTCAACATCACTGCATAGATGAAGGGCATGATTCATTGTCTTCCCTCTGATGATGTATGTATGTATGCTTAAATAAATACCTTACAAAGAGTTGCATGACTTTGAAATTAACTTATTTTCTTCATGTATATTCTGTCCAATATATAGGTATACACATATACACATAGACATGCATGCACACAAACACATACAATATACATTGTGGCAAAAAAAGAAGAAAATAAGTTAATTTCAGACATGCAAATTTTCACTTGATTACCAACGGATATACAGTGTTTTTGTTAAGTCTCCTCCCATTACCAAATCAGTTTGAAATTGAAATGAAATATTTAATTTTTATTTATTTTTCAATTTTTTAAACTGCCCAGCTCCCTCAAAGAGGGACTCTGGATACACACATAATACAAAATAATTTTAATATATTGAAATGTGTCTGTGTATGTGTGTGTTTAATATGAGCTTCTAAGAAGTACAACCAATAAATCAAATGTTGGAGACTCATGTATATGTTAAACATTATTTATTATTTAAAGTGATTTATCTATAAAGCAAAGATTTTAAAAAAGCATTGACTAAATATGTTACAAATAGCCAGACAGAAACATATTCTGCACTAATAGGTAAGATAATGCCTACTGGCTTAAACAGACAGATTCTGAACAGTACATCAAGAAAAATTAAAATTGACAAAGAAATCGAAATTGGCCTGTCCTATGAATTTTGATATGAAGCTAACTAAACTATGTAGTATCTGTAAATACTAAAAAGCAGTATTTTTTCAAGATATCTGCATGGGAGAGAGTTGCTCTTTCTCCAAGATTAAAAAAAAAATCTAGTATCTATAAATTTTTGCTACTGTTTTGCTACTATTCAAATACGGAAGCTTTGAGAAGCTATGTACTGCAAGGTGACTCTATGGCTCTAATAAATTAATGGAAAGAGATGAGGATTCATTTTTGCCTGCCAGCATTTCCATGTAAGAATGGTCTGTCCATTAACTTAGTGCTGAAAGATGCATGTAAATCTGCCAGTGTGGCCCAGATCAAAAAACCTGAAAAGCAATTGCTTCAATATCCTCTTGTTTCAAATTTGTTTTTAACAATGAACATGTAGGATAAATAAAAAAATAAAACAATCTTTCCATATATTTCAAACATAAATCTAGTCTTTTTCGAAGAAGGTCTAATAAAATCCAAAATTTGGAAATGTAAGACTTCTTGGACTTGGTTAAGTGCAGCCTCTTTGAATCTTGGCTTCTCTCATTAATATATGATATTGGGAATAAGAAGGGAAATGTTCATTCATCCTGACTATTCTAGCTAACTCTAATTATGTATCCTAAATCCATAATAAAACCTCAGAATAAACTTGTGGTATCACAGCTAATAGTTAAATTAAGCTTTTCAGGTCAAGAACTACCATCAACCCATTTTAAATGTTGTTAAATAAATAAATGTATGTATTTGTCAGTTGTCAGCCTTTGAATTACTTTGAAAGAGAAACAAAGCAATCAAAGTTTGATTCTATATGGTCTACGAATAATTCACTGTGTAAAAATTGAATTAGAGGAATTGAGGAATCATTCATAGCTTTATATATGTTTTCTTTTGTCCTAACTTTTCTCCTTTTATATTTAGATATACTGTTTAGTTTTGTTTTATTGGTGTGTGTTTGTGTTCAAGTCAGTGTTGATTCCTGGCAACTGTTTGGACAATCCCTACAGTTTTATAGTGATGGGCCCAAGATCATCCAGTGGGCTTCATGCCCAAAGTGAGATTAGAATTCAAGATCTTCTGGTTTCCAAGATGTTGTAAATACTGTCTTTGTTTGACTATTTGCTATTTTTCACGTTTTATTACTTTTCCCCCTCTTTTTTTGGTTTCTAGGTTTTTTTCTTTCTCTTTTTTTAAAAGCAGTCTTGTGTAGGTCTCCTTCCTTCCTTCCTTCCTTCCTTCCTTCCTTCCTTCCTTCCTTCCTTCCTTCCTTCCATGTGCTCTTT
>JANHZU010001507.1:80454-91837 GCA_032468055.1 Acrochordus granulatus | reverse complement strand
GCTGCAACGGCCAGCATTAATGCCGCCCCACTGCTGTTCTCAGTTGCTCCAGGAGGCCTCGGCTGTAACTGCTGACTCCCAGCCTGCTCAGTCACAGCAGTCACACAGCCATTGTTGTCACCGCCCTCATGATGTTAAAAAGCTCCCACAGCTTCCAGCCTGAATAACAAGTTCTCACTGGTGATCAGTCCACCGCCAGCCAAATCAGCCAATTCTGTACGCTGCTAGCGCAGCCGCTGCGATGCCAGACGATAATTTTGAGGCCCCGGCCCTCATTCTAGACTGAACCAACAGCCGGTCTCAGCCTCCAACATTGTTGCACTGCACTGCCGCCCCCTGCACATATTCTCACTGCTGTTCCTGGCTGACAGGCTGCCGATCCCAGGGAGAAGCAAAGCAGATTTTCCAACATGCAGCTTCAAACCTCAGCCTCCAAACAGCCTTCAGTGAGCTGCAGCAGCATTGCAGTCTCTTCCAAAACTTCCGCTTTTCCCAGCCACCAGAAGCTCCAGGAGTGAGAAACCATCTACCAAGCTGTAGATCTGAGTATGAAAAATCTCCCACAGCCACTCAGGGAGCTAGCAGGAGCTCCACGCTTTTGCACTAGATATGACACGTGTTTTCCTGAATATCATCCAGATACCTTTAAAGGGTGAAATATGACTTCATTATTTTTTCTTCTTTTACGTAAATAGGTTATTTGTGTGTGTGCATGGTTTTTATTCAATAATTCCATCTTCTGGAATTTGGGATATGTGTAATCTTATTTAGGTGAGAGATGCTGGATAGAAATGTGACAGATAAATAATCAATTAAATTTCCATTATTTCAGAAAATTACAGTATCTGTCCCCAGAGTGATTGTAGCCATTTTCCAAATAAGTCAACTTGTTGTAAATATGCTGAGTGCCACATTAACCTCTGTAAAGAGGATTCCCCTGAAACTTTTGCACATGTTTATATGCATTGAAGCATATATGTATGAATAGAGTACACTTAGCAACACCAGGAATCATCTCTTCAGATTTTTGTACATGCTCTGGAATCTGCATATTCTAATACACATTTGTACAAGAGCAGAAGGAAAAACAACATATATGGGATTCAGTAGTATAGTAGCTTTGTTTTCTAGTCCTCACACAAATTATACAGTGTCACCTTGAGATGCGAAGTTTATTGCCCTCTGAGTGAATTTTATACGGCTATTGGGTACAATGCAATCTAATTATGTTGGTAATAGATGCCATGAAACAAGAGCCTGTGACATAACAGCAGTTGCTAAATTGTTTTAGTTTATTTCTCTTCATTCAGCACTAACATTTCTGCTCTTCAAGAAATCTGCAAGTTCCTAACATTGATGCAGCTGCTATACTATAGTAGAACATACCAATGAAACACAAGATTGCTTAGTGCAACACAAAAATAGTCTTTTAGAAATTATTTATGAATCCCAACCTCCCTCCTTCAACCCAAGACCAGCCAGAATACATTTTAACTGATATGTGTTCTATTCAAATCATGCAACAGCTAAATTGATATCTATGAAAAGGGATATTCCCATTTACAGGTTTCTAACAAAAGTTTTTCATCTCATTGACCCACTAAGAAATTTAGCAAGTTAAACAACAACAACTCCCAGAGGAAAGGCACTAGCTCCCAAGAAGTCCATGTAAATCACCAGGAGTTGAGCATGTCTCAAAATTCAAAGTTAAATGTTGTGTGTGTATGCATAAATATATACAGAATACTATATATATCTATAACTATAAAACACCAAGACATATATGTCCGTAACAATGACAAAACATCTAATTTATCACTGATTCAGTTAATCAACTGAAGACTAACCTGGCCCAGGATTCAGATAATAGCAGAAGAGACACAGCGAAACACTGTTACAAAACTAACATAAGTTAAAAAATAAGAGTTGCTGCATATGGAAGATGATGCCACACTATTTCAACGAGACTTTCAAAATCTCCTATTTCAAAGTGACTTTAGATAAAAAGGGGGAGGTATGCCTCCTCCCCTTTCCCCTTATAAAACTTGCATATAATGTTTATTATCTGAGCAAAAAAACATCTTGTCCCATTGGAAATATGAGCATAATGACAGAGCTCTTTGAATTTGACTTTCACATCAGAAGGAAACATAAAAGAATTCCAGACAATATAGCTTGATTTTCTTAGCAATGCCAAATAAGAGGCCTGATGGTACTACAGGGCTTATGAAGCTGTCAGAGGCCACAAAAGTTCTGGGTGTCGTACATATTTCCATTCATGTGCATGAAAGCAACACAATAATTGATTCAGCAAAGTATTTCAAGCATATGCCCAGACTTGAGTGTTAAGAAATACTATTAGAACCAATGGAGCTAATTACTTCTTTGCGATCAGAATAAAGTAATTGAATGCATCCATTGCTGACTCAAGGTGACCAGATGTTTGGAAGAAGCTTCCATGGTAATCAAAACCTGGGAAATGATAAGAAATATTTAGCTCCTATTTGTTCTTATGAGATGAACTTAATGGATGCCTTTCTGAAAGCCACAACTTCACGATGCTCTACGTTCATGTTATTTTGCACTGAAAGTTTAACGTTTCAATCCTTTAAAATCCATGAGTCTACTTTTAAGCATATACAAATAGGATTATATTCTAAAATTACTGACGTTGTCAAAGATGCAATAAATATCACCGTCCGAAATATGTAATACTAGGAGACTCTTCAAAATGGAAAGTACCTTATTTCAAGCTTCCAACAAGAACATCTTTGATTAAAACATTCCTTGGCTTTTTTCTGAGTTTTTATAAAATAAAAATGATTTATATAAACCATTTGAAAATATTTTAATATTCTGTTATAAATTAACAATTTTAGTGCCCATTGTTTCTAATGCCTGCCAGACATAACAAAAAATGTGTGTTAATTATTTGTGCCAGTTTGTTGTAAATAGTAATAATTAACAATAATATTTCACAAATTACATTAAATTAGATTCCTAAATTTACAATTTACAACTTCAGAACGTCAGGAGCTTTAGGACCACTTATGTGATCCCATGGGTAATACATACAATTAATGTATGCACATTCATTTATACTTGTCTAGTACCCATCTGTCTGCAAACAAAAGCCCACTGACAACATACTTTCTACCCACTAAATAGGTATGTTAACTTCATTTTTTAAAAATGGTAAGGTAAATTTACTTGTTAAGCTGGCAGACAATGGACAACAAGTTGATGCCGGGGTCTAGTCATTAAGAATCACCTCTAAATATGCAAAGCTCTTAATGATTCAGGAAATTCAATAACTGGGGCCAAGGAACTTCTGCTCTAAGCATATTCCCAGGTAATTGCCATATCCTATCCCCCATCATCCCACTGAATTTCAGTCAATAACAGCAGGGATGAAACTGCATCCTGATACCATACCAGATAGACTGGCATCATTTTGAAAATGAAAGAATACGCCAGTCATGACTTACAAAATTTTGAGTTCCAACTCAAAACAGTTGTAACTTTTGTGATAAGGTTATTCAAAATTGCCCCAAATTACCAAATTCAAAACCTTTAGAGTCCAGAATATTTTGCATACAAGTAGCCTTCATTTGATCACTGCCTGGTTTAGCAACAGTTTGCAGTTAAAATGGAGATGAAGAAATAACTTTAACTAGCATTTACAATCTTCACATGTCTATAAAGCAAAAAAAGCTGAAGTAAGATAGTAAGCACAATCATAGCTTCACTTAGCAACCACTTCACTTAACAAAGAAGTTGCCAGCTCCAATTGTGGTCACTAAATGAAGACTACCTATACTACCTGTAATATATATTGTTTTCCCTTTTGGTGTGGGTTTAAGACACATAAGAAAATATTCATAAGGCACAAACAAAAGGAAAACAATACAATTATAAATAAATAATACATATAAATAATAAACTATAGGAAAAGGAAGAGTTTCAGAACTCTTCAGTATTACTGGTTTTGTATCTTTTTCCTAAGCCAACAGCCCTCTGTTGTGAGTCAATTGTCCTGCACTCCTGTGCAATCTGTCAGTCTTTCTCACAGTGGATTAATGTATCAGTTTACAAAACAACTGATAACATTATAATAGCGATGAACAAGTTTGTTTCATTCTCTATTACGTTCTCCCTTTTTTCAACTAGATTTCAGTATCACTTTTTATTTATATTTCTTCTCAATTCCCTATGCAATTTTCCTAAATGCATGAATTTCTGTGCACAATTTTGATTTAATGTTGATTAGTGAGCTGAATCACAAAATTAGAATTAAATCCAGGAGCTGGAATTGGTTGAATCTGTACAGAAAGAAATTTAATTACACAAGTTGTTGACAGATACTTAGCTAAAGCTCTAATATAAATTTTCAATTTTTAGAAACAAAATCAAATCAAATCAATGGTAATCCTATTCTAAGAAAAAAGAGAGAGAAATGATGATTTAGTGATCACCATCTGCTTCTATAATTCATTATGAAACTCTAAGCATCCATATGGAGGTTAAACAAAATTAATCTGTTTCTCATCACGTTGCCAAAATTAGCACTATTCCAACAATATAAAAGCAATAAACATGGACTTCCCTTTGGAAGTGGGCATTATAAAACTCATGATGGCTATTTAAACATTTCTTCTGCAGCATCCCGTATCTTCTCCAAGGTTCTCTTTCGTTGTCATAATAGATAGTATTGCTCAGCATCTTTGACTTAGAAGCTAAGCAGGCTGAGTTGTTGTTGTTTAGTCACTCAGTCATGTCTGACTCTTCATGACCCCATGGACCACAACATGTCAGTTCTCCATGTCCTGTACTGCTCCCTGAGTTCACCCAAATCCATGCCCATCACATCCACAATGTGGATTGATTGCCATCTCATCCTCTGCTGTCCCTTTCTCTTTTTGCCTTCAGTCTTTCCCAGCAACATGGTCTTTTCCAATGAGTCCTCTCTCCGCATTAGGTGGCCAAAGTATTTGAGCTTCAGCTTCAGTATCTGTCCTCCCAATTTTCTCCCAATCAGGGTTGATTTCCTGTAAGATTGACTAGTTTGTTCTCCTTGCAGTCCAAGGGACTCTCAAGAGTCTTCTCCTGCACTACAGTTTAAGATGTCAGTTCTTCAGTGCTCAGCCTTCCTTTATGGTCTAACTCTCACAGCCATACATTACTACTGGGAAAACCATAGCTTTGACTATACAGACCTTGGTTTGCAAGGTGATGTCTCTGCTTTTTTCCATAGCTCTCCTCCCAAGGAGCAAGCATCTTTTAATTTCATGGGTGCAGTCACAATCTGCAATAATCCTGGACCCCAAGAAGGTAATGCTTCCATTTTTTTCCCCTTCTATTTTTTAGGAAGTGATGGGACTGGATGCCATTATCTTAGTTTTTTTAATGTTGAGTTTCAAGCCAGATTTTGCACTCTCCTTCTTCACCTTCATCAAGAGGCTCTTTATTTCCTTTTCACTTTGTCATTAGAATGGTATCTGCATATCTGAGGCTGTTGATGTTTCTTCCAGCAATCTTAATTCTGGTTTATGATTCATCCAGCCAGGGATTTTGCATGATGTACTCTGTATAAGTTAAATAAGCAGGGTGACAATGTACAGCCTTGTCATACTCCTTTCCCAATTTTGAACCAATCTGTTGTTACATGTCCAGTTCTAACTGTTGCTTCTTGACTCACATACAGTTTTTTCAAGAGAGAGGTAAGGTCGTCTATTCTCCCCATCTGTCTATGAATATACCACAGTTTGTTGTGATCCACACAATCAAAGGCTTTTGTGTTGTCAATAAATCAGAAGTAAATGTTTCTCTGGAACCCCCTTGCTTTCTCCATGATCCAGCAGATGTTGGCAAGTGATCTCTAGTTCCTCTACCTCTTTGAAACCCAGCTTGTACTTCCAGTGGTTCTTGGATCACATGCTACTGATGGTTAGCTTGTACTATTATGAGCATAAGCTTGCTAGTGTGTGAAATAAGAACTGTACAGTAATTTGAACATTCTTTGGCATTGTCCTTCTTTGGAATTGAAATGTAAACCAAGCTTTTCCAATCCTGTAGCCACTGCTGAGTTTTCCAAATTTGCTGGCACATTGAATGCAGCACTTTCATAGCATCACCTCTTAGGATTTTAAATAGTTCAGGTGGAATACAGTTACCTCCACTAGCTATGTTGTTAGAAATGTTTCCTAAGGCCCACTTGACCTCACTCTCCAAGATGTCTGGCTCTAGGTCACTGACAACATCATTGTAATTATCAGGGACATTTAAATCTTTATTTCATAGGTCTTTGGTATATTCTTGCCACCTCTTCTTAATCTCTTCTGCTTCTGTTAAGTACTACCATTTATGTCCTTTATCACATCCATGTTTGCATGAAATTTTCCCTTGGATCTCCAGTTTTCTTGAGGAGATGTCTAGTCTTTCCTCTGTTTCTTTGCACTGTTCATTTAAGAAGACCGTCTTATCTCTCCTGGCTATTCTCTGGAAATCTGCATTCACTTGGGTATATCTTGCCCTTTCTCATTTTCCTTCTTTCCTCACCTGGCCTAATGGTTTTCCAGGCACTCTTCAATTTCAGCCTAAATTGTGCAATAAGAAGCTTATAATCTGAGCCATGGTCAGCTCCAGGTCTTATTTTTACTGACTGTATAGAGCTTCTCCATCTTTGGCTGCAAAGAATATTATCAATTTGATTTCAGTGTTGATCATCTGATGATGCTCATGTGTAGAGTCACCTCTTGGGTTGTTGGAAAAATGTATTTGTTATGTGCAGCATATTCTTTTGATAAAATTGTTAGCCTTTGTCCTGCTTCATTTTGTACTCCAAGGCCAAACTTCCAGTTAACTTTTGACTTCTTACTTTACCATTCTAATCCCATATGATGAAAAGGACATCTTTTTTTGGTGTGAGTTCTAGAAGGTGTTGTAGGCTTTCATAGAACCAATCAACTTCAGCCTGTTTGACATTAGTGATTGGGACATAGACTTGGATTACTGTGATGTTGAATGGTTTGCCTTAGATTTGAACTGAGATCATTCTGTCATTTTTGAGATTGTACCCCAGTACTACTTTTCTTACTCTTTTATTGACTATGATGGCTACTCCATTTCTTCTAAGGGATTCCTGTCCACACTATTAGATATAGTGGTAATCTGAATGAAATTCACCCATTCCCATCCATTTTAGTTCACTGACTCCCAAAATGTTTGATCTTGCCATTTCATTTTTTTTAACCACATAAAGCTTACTTTGATTCATAGATCTTATATTCCAGGTTCCTATGCAATATTATTCTTTACAACTTCAGTCTTCCCTTTGCCTCCAGACATATACACAGGTGAGTGTCCTTTTGGCTTTTGCCCATCCACTTCACTCTTTCTGGAGCTACTTGTAATTGCCCTCCTTTCTTCTCCAGGAGCATATTGGACACCTTCCAACCTGAGGAGCTCAGGCATCATATCTTTTAGCCCTTTGTTACAGTCCATGGGGTTTTCTTGGCAAGGATATTAGAATGGATTGCCATTTCCTTCTCCAGAGTCCTGTAACTCATTTTTCATCAGATGTCCAGGAATTCCAACACCTACAGTAGCATGGTCTTTGTTGACCTGGGTGACAACTGGTATGGGTTTCTGTAAATTGCATCTCATATTTTTTATGGGAGAGAGACATTCTTTGTCTGGTTCCTCTGATGAGATCTGTCCAGTATAGTTGAACTTCTGGCATAGCTCTCATCTTCTTCAGAGCACACAAGCCCCACAAGCAGGCTCAGACCTCACTGTATTTAAATGTGAGGCTACTAGGACTACCAGGAAATCAAATCCCACAACTATAGGCTAGACTAGGAAGTTGACAAATTATATTGGAAAATAACTTCAGCTTTGTTACCAGGGAAACTGCATTCATGTCCTCAAAGCCACCAGAAATACAATTTGAATTGAAAAAGATTTTATCTATACCAATCAGAGGCATAATTTGAGCATAAGGGGGAGAATGACAAAAGACCTGCTATGCTAGCATGAACAAGCTCTTTTCCCTTTCTGATGAGTACACATTGATGAAAGGGACAAAACTTGCATTACAATGGCATGATATTGGTTTTGTCATTTTCCTGAATACCTTCAATCCTGCAGATATCTCTGGTTTGGTTAGACTTTTCTTTAGAGTAGGACATGCTTTTCATGTGGCAATGAATTGGGACCTCCAACAGAGCCTATTTGCTAGAGGATTGACAGAATAGATTATTAAATACACTAAGGCACTCTGAAAATCCAGAAATAAAACAGTAGTCAACAACCGTTGATACAGTTTATTAAATAATAATTGAAACTAATAGGATGCAAGGCAATGAACTAATCACTTTGTATTCAGTAGTTAAAAGATCAGGCTACAGGCCAACACAAAATGTTAAGCAATTTCCTATAGGGGATTTAATATAATCCATTCAGTGTGAGAAAGTCAAACAGCAAGTTAACATGAAGATTCTTGCCAAGCAAGTAAAACAAGAAATTTAAAGATGTTAACACACTACAGGTTAACACAGAGGTCAGTGCTCTCTAGACTGGCTGTAAAGAAAGTGGGAAGATAAGTAGGTAAAGCAAATGTAAGAGAAAGTGGGGAAAAAGCAGTTTCAGAGCTTGATTTTGTGGGGGGCAAAATAAGAGAAGGACATATAGAAAATAATGTACTTCTCTTTCTTGTGCAGAAAGGACAAGTTCTGTTTTTTTAATCAAAATGAGAAAGAGAAGGTAGGGAGAGATGGTTGTTTTTGGATGTGATGATTGAGGAGATTTTTATACTTTCCTTGGGGAATGGAGTAAATTAAAAGTAATCAAAAGGAAACTCTTGCTTCAGGATTTAGAAAATCAACAATAAAATGTCAGAAGTAAGAAGGAATATTTTTTCCTTTTACTTCCTGGGTTGAGAGGGGAAAAGAGAAGAGTTTTTAGCACAATGATTGATAAGGCAGGAGGATAGCAATCATTATCTTTATTAAAGTGATCCAGCCCAGAGTAGTAGTAGGTCATGAAAGACTGAGCACTGGAATTCTAGGTGTTTCAAGATTGTGTGTATTTCCACACTCAATGCCAGAGAAGATTTTTTTCTTTTTGTATAAATATATACAACATATTCAAACCTTCCCTTTTTGGTTAAATAAGAAAATTCAGATCATCATACATCTTTCTTATGGTTGATAATTTTCATTGCTCTTCTTCTTAAGTAATACTTATATCTCTGTAAATATAAATCAGAGAATGAGTTTAGTGGTTGTGTGTATGGAAGCTCATGCATTATAAGAACCTTCTCTTAGATCTTTGCCAAACTGGAATGGAGCCTTTCCTTTCAACTACAAGCTATCTTCACCCAAATTAAATGACAGCATCTTCATCCTACAATTCTCCCTAAGTAAAATGCAATAATTCTCATGAAATAAATAATCCCTTGAATGGCCAAATATAATGACACTAGGATAAAGTGCAATAGAAAAAGTCAAGTTGTTTAGCCAAGAAGTATTTTCCTGCCCTTTTGCTATGTTCTGTAATGAAATGTTAAATCGGGTAATATGGTATGGCAGTTCACAGCTCTACATTTGTCATGCTTTCTCTTACTTCATTACTCAAGTCTCTCCCCTCCAAAACCAAATTCCTGTATTTACTCGTGCAGCTCTTTACTTTCATTTTGGGGTGTGGATTCATTACTTTCAAAATACTGAGAATTTTTCCACTGTTAATCAAAATTATACCTAGAACTGCTATGTGACCTTGAAAATAATCCTACGTATCATTTTTTTTAGTATGACTTTTATGGTGTCCACAGGATATCACAGGGTTGTCCGCAGGGAGTTGGGAGTGGGTAAGAAGCTAAGAAGGCAATTGAATGGCAAAGTTTAATCCCTTTTCCTTTTCTACATGCACCATATGCACAACATGCATAAAATTGCTCCAATTGCAGTCACACATTCAAATACACATACCTCACCCACCTATGTGCAAAGATGTCTGCAAGATGGGCAGCGTACACATTTAATAAATAAATGTTTGTGAGTGCAGATCTGTGTGTGGGAGAAGTTTGTGTATGTGTGTGTTTGCATGTGAGGGATAAGTGTGTGAGAGTGAACGAAAGAGAAAGAAATGGGGATTTAATAATTTTAGAATAAAGTTTAGATAATTCTAATCAAAGCAGAGTTTAGGAAGAACAGACCATAGGTCAAAGCAAAGTGAAACAGAGAATAAGAAAAACATTCTCATCTCTAGCTATTGTTCAGGCTGGGATCCTAGGGCCACTTTGCTAGTCCTTTTGGTTCAAATCACTTTGTCCCTGGGTTTCAGATGCTGCCATCCGAAAGATGACATTATCCAGCTGCTCAGAAAGGACCAAATCTGCCTTCTGTTGTTCCACAGGATTGTGTTTAGAGGATACTGCCAGGCAGGAACAATACATAAAATAAAGCACAATTCTACAGCGACCTGAGAGACTAACCTCATTGCGCTTCCCTCACAGACAATGTTTCTTCTCAGTTCAGCTAATACTGTCTGACAGTGCTGGAGGCAGTTTGAAATTTTCCCTCTAATTGTTTGCTCAACTTTATCTCAAAGAAGGTTGAAATCAGATTACTTTTCTCTCAAAACTCTGGCCCCAGCATTCTCCAGAGATGTTCTTAATTTTATTACTCCTCTGACTTGGGGACAAAATTTACAAAAAGAGAAAAAAAATTTTTTTTCTGTACCTGGCTGCCAGGAGTTCTATTTTTCTAGATGTAATGCAATCGAGTCAAAAGAATTACTGAAGATTACATGCTCTTAAATATTCTCTCATTAAAACTGTGGATTACAGGAAGCATTGGTTTTTCTTTTTTAGCCTTGAATGAATTGAAGTTTTTCTTTTTTTTATAAGAAAACAGTTTCCCCCCTATAATTATACTGTAGATTTCCTATTATGTTAATGGAGCCAGTTAAGATAGGTAGGAATGATAGTATTCATATGATTAATATCTATATTTTCTAATGCTGCTTCATATTATTGGTAGCCCAAACATTTATCAGAGAAATTATGAATGAGCTGCACTGAGACAAATGTTTGCTTTCTGGAGGAAATCTAATAGTCAAAACCTAAGGTCATACATTCTAAGACCCTTTTTCCTCTCCTCTACATCATAAAATGATGTAAAATTCCATTCACAGTTTGTATAATCACAGTTTTCCATTATAACAGGAAACCATGTTGGTGCGAACCACAACTAACTGAGAACAGCCCAGATCGTGATATACATTGCTATGTGGCCAGGATTTTTTTTCCTTTTTGTGGTTTGCTTATTTTAGAAGATATTACCATTTGTTTAGTTTTGAATCTAGTGATAGATAGAGATAT
>JANHZU010001507.1:57400-69215 GCA_032468055.1 Acrochordus granulatus | reverse complement strand
TTTGGATAAAAGGTGAAACGTCTTCTACTTGAAAAAATCCAATCCAGATGCCTGTTTTTTAAACTTTTGTTGCAATTACTCTGGACGAGTGAGAGTATTCAGACATATTAGAAAAGACATTATTCTCTAGAAAGCTCAATTGCTGCTGATTGGATTAATTCAACAATAGTGAAGAGATGAAAGCACTTTGGAAGTTCTGGTTTTAATGGACAAATAGCCTAAATTTAGATAAAGAAATAGAAATATTTTTGTTACACCAGCTTTATCTAAATTAACAGAAAGCAGAGCACATATTAGTAGTTGAAGTAGCTTTTAAGTTGAGTTTCCTTTCCAAATCATATTCTCACAAGAAGAATTCACTTTGAATTTTCATCATCCTCATGGTGAACCCTCACCATTTTCTTTCCTGTCAGAAAAATGACTTTAACAATGTTATAGTATTAAGAGAGAGAGAGAATGAATTTAAAAAGTCACTGTTATAATGAAAAAAATAATAATGGAAAGTATAATCCAACGTTTTCCATGATCCAGGATTCATTTCTGATTCCTGCAGTGTAATTTAGAGGCTGTATTGCTGTTATGTGTGGCCCTGTTTTCCTTGACAAAGAGAAACAGAGAAAAAATAAACTGTCCTTTGGGATTCTTTCCTAAGGAAAATATTTTCTAAGGACAATTGAAATAATTGAATGTTTACCGAGATGAGTATGAGTGTATGGTATGAGTGGTACATTGTTTGGTATGTTGTCACTCAGACACCTAAATTGCTTACTCACTTATTTAGCCACCCACCTCAGCAAGTGATGTAGAAAGTGATTTCTATAGCCACCCACATCAGCAAGTGACTCTGGGCAACCTTCATTATAAAACACAAAAAACTATTAAAACCACTAAAAGAGTACAAAATAAATATAAATGACACCAAGTAAAACTGATATTATGGATGTTAATATAGCCAGAAAGTGGGCTCTTAACAAATGCAAACTGCCAGTTCTGAGTTTCCTATCTTTGTAATAAGAATATGTAAGCCATTAGTTAGGATCTACTCAGTACATTTTCCACTTGATGTTTCCAATTTTATTATGAAATTGAAATTCAAATGTGCTCTATTTGAATTGAATATATTTTGCATATTGGCAAAATACAGGAGGAATAGAAGCCATTTTTTAAAAAAGAAACTATTTCCTCTTTTAATGCTTAGCCAAAAGTACAGATTTTTGAAGATACTCAATGCAGAAATACTTTTTCAAACTCTGTATCTCATGATGAAATAAATCTAATTGCTTTGGGCTAAAGTGCAAGCCTGTAAAGCATAGGCTCTTCTCTAAGAATAGCAGAAAAAATTTCACATAAGTGAGCACATCATTATCTTGACTTTTTTAATTCTCTTTCATACAAATATTCCTAGATAAATATTTTAAATTTTGACAAACACAGTATCAATTCTATTAGGAAGATTTTTTAAAATATATTTTAGATATGGAGGGAAAGAGTTAAGTTTGAGTGTTTTGTAAGGAAGAGAGATAATTGTTTTTACATTAGCTATCATGTCAAATTCCAGTAAATATATAGAAAAGAAAAAAAAGAGGGAGGTTTGGTAGCAAAACAATGAATGAATATAGGTAATCTCAACTTTCAACCATTTGTTCAATGACTGTTCAAAGTTATGGTGGTGCTGAAAAAAGGGATGACCAATCCTAACACTTATGACAGTCACTGAATTCCTAGGATCAAAACTCAGGCACTTGGTATGTGTTTGTGTGTATCGCTATATCTGTCTATATATGTCACAAATACTTAAAACTACAAATCTTTGGCTGAAACAACAGAACTAACTCAAGAGGATTCCATTTTTAAATAAAATATCCAATATATCTCATGAGGAAGTTTAAAATATACACGCATTTGCTTGAAAAACAATCAAAAAACAATTTGCTTTCTGAAGTCAGTGACAAAATCTGCTCAGTATTCTGAATACTGGACAAATGGAAATAAATAGTGGAATTTCAGTCTGGATATCTCAGTTGGTTTTAATCAGAATTTCCATTTTTGGAAAAATGCCATCTAACTGCAGCTATAATCGATTAGCATTTGACTATAAGCATACTGTATCAGGATCTGGAAACAGAAAACAACCATCAATATTAATCACCATCAATAGCCTGATCCTCCATGAACCTGTCCAGTCCAGTTTTTAAAACCATCCACATTGGCTGCCATTCCCCCAGGTGCTGACAGCAAATTCTGCACTAACCGTGGTCCCGTGTAAAAGGATAAATACTCCTTATGCATTATTTTCAATGGATGAGCTAAAATTTCACACTGTGTGAAAGAAAAAATGATATTGTCGAAGCCACCCATGTACTCCCTTCACCTTCCTTCCTTTTGAGCTACAAAGCTCCAGTGATATAGCTTTGCCTTAAAGGGGAGCTTTTCCATCCCTCTAATTACTTTGGTTGACCTTTTTCTGGACATTTTCCAACTGTAGTGACTAGAAAATAATAGTGACCTCCTGATAGATTGCAGTTCTGTTGTCAATTTCCCTCCTAATAATTCTAAGCAAAAGATTTTCCATTTTTTAAAACAGGTGCACATTGGGTTGACATTTTCACTGAGATAGAGTTCACCATGGCTCAGAACCCATTAATGCAGTATAGGTGAAAGTGGATTTTTTTGTATCAACAGGAATCACTTTCCACTTCTTAACCCTGAACTGCGTTTGGCATTTTGAAACTCATTCACCTCATTGGAGAGATCCTTTTGAAGCTTTTCATAATGCCTTTTTGATGTTAGCATATTGAACAGTTGTATCATCTTTACAGTGACGATACTTTCTTTGAAAAAATAAAAGACTACCCTGGAAAAGGGGCAAATCTGGAAGAGGTTCACAAGGATTAAAAAATTGTCTATGTTTATAATTTAGCTTTACAAGGGAAAATTCAAGAGCAATACCAAGAAAAGAAATATAAAATTAAATAAACCTAAAGAACAGGTTTCTGAAATAAAGGATTATCCTTTATAATAAAGGATGTATGGTCACTATAATCATCTACAGATATGACCTCCCTATTCAACCCTACCTTCAGATTATCTACATATTAAAAAGCATCAATCCTAATATAAGGTATAGAAGACCCCACGGTGCACTTCTTGCCAGTGTGAAATTGCCAATTTATTCTTACAATTTCCCGTTTTTTAACCAGCTGTGAGAGACATTGTCAAAGGCTTTTTAAAAATGTGAGTAGATGGTATCTACATGTATATATTGTTTACATTTTATGTAAACACCTTCAAAAAAGCTTAGAATATTAACGAGACAAGACTTACCTTGATGGAAGTCATGTTTTACATTTTCAGCTGGGCTCATTTTCCAGTGTGTTTCTTTATTTTCTGTTTCATAATAGTTTCAGCAATTTCCAACAAAGAAGTTAAGATAAATGGGCCTTCTTCCATCTAGCTCCTACTCTTTGCAAACAATTCCCATTCAAAGCACATTTGGAAACTGATCTCCCAAGGTTTAAAAAAACTCTTAAAATGGTTCTTTTTGAGGTCTTTTGTGTAATATTAGAAGAACATTATTATCCTATACCAGTTTAAATCAGAGTAGATTGGCTTTGCTCATGCTTATAAAATTAATAGATAAGATTTGTATGATTTTTGTTAAGGACTGCTTGTACTACTTTTAGGTATAAAAGTATACCAAATAAAAATAGCACAGTTACTATTTTGCTTATTATCATTCAATCATTAATATTTATTTATTTATCACATTTCTATGCCACCAATTTCTGAAGACTCTTGGAGGCTTTGAAAGATTAGAGATTATACATTACTTATTAACACCCCCCCAGTGGCTGGCAATGTTCACATCTGGGGCATCCTACAAGGCTCCTGCTCCACCCCTGGGATGGGCGAGTCCAACACCGACTCGCTGCTTCTGTCTCTGCCAGCCAGCTCCCTCCAAAGAGGTATCCATCTATCTAAACGCATTATACGTGTTTTCGAACTGCTGGGTGGGCAGGAGCTGGAGGCGAGTGATGGGAGCTCACTCTGTCATGCGGAGCTGCCAGAATGCCAGCCATTTCTGGTCAACACAACTGGCGGCATTAAACTACTGCACCACCGCACCAAGATATGCCAGTGTTACAAAGAAGGTGAACATTTTATGAAAATAAAAGCAAATCTTACCCCAGGGGTGAGATCAGCCCCCATCCTCCTGGCTTTTTGGATAGATCTGAAGAATTAGCTGTAAGGTTGGCTTGGGGGCCAGATAGCTGTGTGTCATCAAGTGAGGTGGCCACTTGATTGATGGCTTCACCTCTATTTTAGTCCCCCCATCTTGTTTTTCTTTTAACTGTTAATCTTTAGCCTTTATCTTTTTATTTTTATGCTTGTATTGATTTATTAGGCTGTGTATATATGTTTGTATAAGCATTTTATTGTGAGTTGCCCAGAGTCACTTGCAGCGAGTTATGTGACAAATAAATTTAATAAATAAATCTAAAATTGCTAAAGTACGTTTGTGAAGATACTATCTGGATCAGTGATTTATTACTTTTTAGTTTGTCAGCCTGGTTTACAATTTTATTACTCATTGTTTGTATTTCTATTTATTCAATGTTTCTCTTGAAATAGCTGAGGCATGAGCTTCTCTTCCACATGCTCAGAAGTGTACAGAAACAAACCATTCATTCATTTCTCTGCCATTCCCTTATCTAAAGGCTTAAGAGTCTCCCTTCTAGGTTTCAATTCTGAAATATATTTGAATTTTTTTTGTTATTTATCTAATTGTTTTTATCTCAAAATATTCTGTTTTTGTGTTTTGCTTCATTTATTGATTTGATTGCACATCTTTCTCCAGACTAGATGTTCCTTTTTGTTCTCATTTCTGCAAGAATTCCATATAGTTAAAATATGTGTGTCACACTGCTCATAATAAGTATGAGACATGTTTCCAAGTCAAAATTCCTTCTGCCCATTTCATAGTTTGTGCTACCTATGCCTCCTCCAATCGCATCTTCTAACAATCCAAATGGAAGGAATAAAATAGAAAGAAACACCAGATAATGAACAGTGGGAGAGAAGCCAAGGCACTGGCAAAGTATAACTGATGAGTCATTTTTTGAGGATGCTGAATATAAAACTTGTTTTATTTAATGCCTAGTCACAAGCAGCAAGATCTATTCCACCCAGGTTAAATCTGTAATGAATATGCCAACTCACACTTGTTGGAAGTGGCTAACTGAGTGAATTTTAACTCAGTTTTCTATCTGAACTTTTATATTAAAGAACCAAGAAGGTAGAGAGCAGGAGAGAGAGTTGAAATGTTGTAGTGTGATTGTAGTCTTCCTTCCATCTACACCCTCATGTGTCCTGCATATCTGCCCTGGAAATTCTTTGGACACATTAGGGGAGAGAGTTGGGAATATACTGTACAAGAGTATAGCTATGGGAAAATATATTATATACACACATACTGTGTGGAAAGGAAGATGTTGAAGAGATTTTTTTTTTCCTGTGGCTCTCCTGATCTTATAATATGCTCTTTACGAGAATGGCAGTCTGCCTATGGAATATTGTCTCACATACACAAGTGTAAGTTTCACACCTTTCAATAATACAATGCCAGTTGTTTTAATTTTGACTTAGAGTACTTCACTTGGAGCTAAGTGATTTAATGGGAGCGTGTGCACTACTGTGTAACAGGGTAAGCTCCCATTATTCACCCCAGCTCCTACCAACCTAGCAGTTCAAATGCATGTAAAAATGTAAGTAGATAAATAGGTACCACTTTGGTGGGAAAAGTAACAGCATGCTGTGCATGTTGGCGTATCATCATGCCAGCAATATGACCACAGAAGCATCTTCGGGCAAACACTGGCTCTTTCAGTCATGAATCAGAGATGAGCGCTGCCTCCTAGAGTTGGACACAACTGGCAGGGGAAACCTTTCCCTTTCCCTTACACCTGTTTCAAAGTACCATCCCAATAGCCAAACATGCTTCTTCATATCAGGTCACTAAAATTATCTCCAGCTTCTAGATGGCTTGTATATATGGCTATCTATCTACAAGGAACCAATAGGATTTTTTTAAGAATATGAATGTCTTATAGTTTCAAAAATAGAGACTGACTTGTTTTGTTTTTTGTCTCATTCTAAGAGCCCAATGAGTGCAACCTAATCATTGCAAATGGATCATATGTTTAATGCACATACATTCATAGGAAAGGCCATCTATGCAGATATTATAACTTCAACATTGTCACTTTTTCCCATAAATTCTCTCTGGATTTTTTTTCATCTTGCTTGATAAACATATTTAGCTCTCAAAAACTTGGTATATACTATGTTTGCTTATGTATATGCATGTGTATCTGTTTCTCTCTATATATCAGTTTATCTCTATCAACCAATCATCTGGTATCACAATGGTATAATCTGGGATGAATTTTAGAACTACAGTGACAGAGCCATATATAAAGGCATCCTGGAACATTTGGCATATGTTCCATACTTATTACATATATGTATGTGAGTAAATATATAGGTTAGCTTTTATGAAGAATTCCAGAATTCACATACATAGTCTATTACTATATTGTCAGAAACAAGACTTTTTTTATCAAGTAGCATCATCATTAGAGATTATTCAAGAATTTAGTTGAAAATCACTGGGACCAAATGAAATGTGGTATGAGCCATGATTCAGAATCTGATGATGCTCCAGCTGAGTCTGTGCTTCAGGACTGTCAGCCTCAGGAATTGGTAAGCCAGGATTCAGTAGAGGCTGATCATACACAGGCTAATCCTGTTCAGCTGGAGCAATCAGATGATGAGGCACAACCCCAAGCTCCAAGCCTAAATACATTCCAAAAGGAGGAGAGCAAAGCTCCTCAGTGAAGCTCCTAACTAAGGAAAGGACAAGGCATGAATAACTGCAGCCAGCTGTCTGCAGAGATATTTATATAGCTGCTTTGCTTGTAGTCATTGTTGAAAACAATTCTTTGGAATCCTAGTTTGTGACTCTTGGACTTGCTGACTGCCTTCTTTGGGGTTTTTTTTTTTTTTTTGTGACTCTTGGAACATATTTGGACCATGCTCTTGTTTCTTGGGTTGTTATTGGCATTTTTCAGGCAAGCATTTTCTGCTAGGCATTTGAATTATATTCCTGCCCATCAATATCTGTTTCAGCTTCTAAATACTGTCTGCATGTGTGCAAGCTTGGAACAGAACAAAATGCATACACTGAGTGATGCATTTAGTTGTATGGATTTGCTCTTGTTTGATTAAAAAAATATGTTAGTGTTATAGTTCACTGCTGTACATATCATTTCCTCAGGCTGACTTAAACAATAAAAGCTTTAAGTTCTTCAAACAAAAAGAAAGAGTAATTCTATTTGACTTGGAACTTCAGCTTTGATACAGCTGGCTGGAGAGAGTGCGTGAAGCAGAAGGGGGAAAAAGATAAAATTTGACTTCTATTTTTCTATTGCTGTTTTCCTCAGGCAGAATTAGAGCTATATGAAATAACACATATTTATGAACTTCCAAAAGGGAAATCTTAGCACCTACATGACTTGTGGTCCACCATGACCACTACAACCTTTGATTACTGTGCAGCTTGAAAAATTTCCACACTGTGGCTAGGTTGTACAGTTGCAGGAAAAAAGGAAGGCCTAAAACAGCAGGAAGCTAGTCTATGAATAGCATTTTCATACTTAGCAACATAGCAGCTCAAATAATGTCTAGAAGTTGAAGTACCCACAGATTTGCAAACTTTGGCCTTTAGAAATGTGTGTCATCATTACACAGTATTGCTGAATACAATAAAATGGAAAATAAGCTTATCAAGGAAAGTATTCATGCTCATATTTTAACTTTTATCAATGTAGGTAATGCAATAGATCTGTGCTAAGAGCAGCAATTTCAAAGTCTAGTTCATTCTTAAGTATAATTCTTTCTCCAGGACATTATGGGTAAATTATTTTGTTCTCATATCAAGTTATCTTCACTTAGATTTTTTTAAAAGAAAATTTTAACGAAAACTACAAATCACCTTAGTACTAAGGTGATTTGGATTTTGAATTGGAGAATATAGTAATAAACTATACTTAGTACTAAGGTGATTTGGATTTTGAATTGGAGAATATAGTAATAAACTATATTCTCCAATTCCTTGAAAAAGGTTATTTGCATGTAAAAGAAAGTTCTGTTTTTCAAACTTGTTCTTAGAATCCTTTTTTGGGTTTGACAGCCTTGTGGGAATTAACAGTATATGGGATGGATTATCATAAGAATAACATCTAAAGAATAAAAGGGTTAGGAACAATCTTCTTTCATGAAGAAATCATTAGTTGACTTGGTTTTCAATTACTCATCCTTGCATTTCCTAAGAAAAATAAATTCTTGGATCATAAAGAGATGAATATGCAGCAGAAACTTACACACTGATGAAGAAAATTATTTGGATAAAGATTTGCATTGGATTTTGAGTTGATACATCCTGTAGAATCCATGCATTCAATTTGGTCCAACTGCAATACAGAATGAAAATGTATTTCTCTAAAACCATATTGAAGGCTGGGATGGGAGTGGGAAACAACTTCACCAATTTGCCTTTTGGTAAATGAATAGTTCTGACCTGTTTATATTCCTTTGTACAAGTGGAAAGATCTTCATTGTAGATATGGGAGGCTCCCAGGAAGTTTCTACTCTAGATAGCAATCAGTTTTATATGGCAATATGTCTAGACCATAGGCTGATTTTCTTAGTAACATGAAAGCCTCTCAATTATCATTGGGTGAAATGTTTGGTAGCAATCCCAGAGTTACACTAGCAGATAACTGATGAGGAAAAGTCTGTAAAATATTTTGGATGTATCTAATGTCCAACCTGATGTAGATTCATCAAAAATCCTACTTATCTGCATTTCTCATCTCAGTTTTTGCTTGATGTCTTCAAACATCAGTGTTAAAGAGGTTCAGATAAATTCTAATTTTACACACATCTATTTTCTATTTCTACAAACATTGAAGGAAATTGTTAGAATAAAGAATTAAGGACTTTTCTCCTCCCAGATGAAATGTGATTTTGTTTGTTGAAGCTACATCCAAACAATCAACATACAACACACTCTCTTTTTCTGAATTAAATCCCATTAATATTCTTTATCTCATTGCTCAGAGATTCCTAAGGACAAACATATCATAAAAAGTTCTCATAAATTAAATTTAAATCTACTGCAGAGGTAATGAGATAGTAAAAATGTCATGCTTTGGCAGTGGTTTAGTGGAGAATGACCCATTTTCATATTAAAATGATAAAATTCATAAAAATTGTGGCTTTTTTTAAAGCTAAGAAGCCAGTGAAATTTAGATCAGACATATAAACACCAGGTGCTAAGCTAACAAAAAAATGTGAGGGTCATTTCATGACATGGCTTACTCCTGTGATGAAATGGACTACTGACTTCAAACTCCATGTCGAAAATCAGTTCAAATCTTTGATAATATATTTGTGATTTTTTAAAAAAAAAAACTCACCCTTTAGGATGGAGAAATATTTGAAAAGCTGTGTAAGCTCTGGTATAGACAATATTTGTTAAAAGCCAACCAACTCATTTTATATTAAAGACATATTTAATATGATTGCATTGATGTGCTTTGTATCTGTTTTATCTCTTTAATATACTTTATCTTTGCTAATAAAAAATAAAGCAAAAACAATTTCAGAAGAGAATTTTGAAAGGAGAAGTAATGTGGAAGTGGAGCAATTGGATTCACTCAACACATCATTGTCATCTTAACTCATCTGTATGAAGCAGCATGAATGTCACATGTCAACAGGATATTAAAAAGCTCTTCACCCAACAGCAAAGAGCATTCAGCTTCAAACATTCCACTTTTCCTGCAATCTGCTTTACAGCCTAATTATCCATCTTTTTTCCCCTTGACTCTCAAAGTGTTGACCTGGTCAGGTTACAGTGAGAACTGCTAAGAAACCTAACTGAGTTGTAGGAATGCACTGTTTGCCAGGTGCAAAGTTTGGCACCTTAGCAAAAAAGTAACAGGTTTCCTATCTATCTGCAGTGATTGACTATACTTCACAAAATATTAGACACGGATGGAATCATAACCATATTGAAAGCAATTTTATGAACAGTTATTTAAGGAAATTGTGACTTTGTTCTCTTCCAGAATTAAACACTAAAATGCAAAGATTTATTCATTACATTTTTGTCAGCTTGTGAGGCATTTTGCTTTTGTGCATGTTAAAGTGCAAGTTTCCCTTTCTCCAGTGATGTTTTGATGTTGGTGATAGGTGCGTATCAGTTCTCAGCCACCTGAGTCTTTTGTCATGAGGATGTGTCTTGACAAAAATGTTCAAAAGTTTATTCCAAACTTTGCTTACAATTCAAATTTATTGGAGTTGGAATCTCTAAATTCATTTTAAAAATAATTAGCAGTGCAGCAGCAATTATAGCGAGGTTGCATCATCATGGTATCACCAGGACATAATGCTTAATTAGCTAGAGAATTCTACAGTGGATGAACAGGGTTCAAAAACTTTCCAGAAAATTGCTTCCAAAGGCTCATGTGATTTGGTTCAACAGACAGTTCCAAAGGAGAGCCTTATCTCCTTTCTTGGACTAGGATTACTTTTTTTCTCTATCATTGATCATAAGCTAACAATCACAAATGGAAATTATAATTGAGAGCTATAATTGGTGCTCAACCCAGAAAAAAAAGAGCTAATATATGTGATGAGTTTGTGACTCATGATGATCAGCATCAACTAAAAGATTATCAGCCAGTTAAATGAGCATATACAGGGCAAGATTAGAGTTTTGCCATCTATATATAGGCCAGATGTAAAGAGTGAGGAACCTCCTTGAACCATCTGAATCCTACTCTTTTGTTAGGCTTATTTCTCAATATTGTTAACACTTCAAGATGGCTGACACGGGACAAGATCATGTGGCCTTTACATGACTTTGAGATTACTTTAGATTAATGTTTCCCTTTGAAAATAGTTCCAGAGTAAAAGAGAACGCTTGAAGAGCAAGACAGAAGGACACAAAGTTTTGGAAAATTTTAATAATCTTAATTACATCTGAAGAAAGCTTTGAAAAATCAATAAGAGTGAAGAGGAAAGTGATGTGTATTGTTTTTCAATTGGAGAAAAACCTTTACAGCTGATGTGATGACATGGGAAATGATTTATTGGAGTGTAATAACTTGTAAAGGGAATTAATCAAAATGGCAATGCAAACAATAGATTTGATTTACCAACATCAGCCAAGTTTTCAATGCCATGCAATTTAATCTCCTCCGCATACACAACTAGGCAAATAATGTTAACAAATATACAAATCAAACAATAGTGTTTGGGATCACAGCAAAATTTAACCCGGAGGCCAACTTCAATATCTTTATTCTCCAAGTGTATTTTACCCCTCCTCCACCAATAGCCTTGTAAGCCTTGATAAAAAAAGCTAGTAGCAAGGAATAAATTTGCTGTTGAAAATATTATAGAACAATGCCAAAAAGATGATCCTTTGAAATAAAGAATTATATTCATGGTTTTATTACATGTGAAATTATGGGGGAAGGGGTAGACTTTTGAAACATTAACAATTATGCTGCCTTTCACCATTTTTATCTCATTTTTGCATTGGAAATCTCAAGGGATGTTTGTGAAGACTCTCACTCGTCCAGGGTAATTGCATCGTAACAAAGTTAAAAAAACAGGCATCTGGACTGGATTTTCTCAAGTAGAAGACGTTTCACCTTTTATCCAAAAGGCTTTCTCAATTCTG
>JANHZU010001507.1:0-13596 GCA_032468055.1 Acrochordus granulatus | reverse complement strand
ACTACTTTGTTCATTCTCAGAGACAGTTACTGTATGGTTCAATTTTTTAAAAAAGCACATTTATTGCTTTGATACATTTTTATAACACAATCTTGCTGAAAACAGTTGAACTGTCATGGTTAACAATGTAAATTTTAGATTCTTGAGATTTCTATTATTTGACTATGTGGAGTAATCTAATATTGTGGTTGATAATTTTATTAAAAGGATCCCCAGCCCGCTACTCCCATGGCTTGTATCTTTTAAAGACTGCACATTTAAAAGAAAAAAAAATACAAGTGGACAAGCAAGTTGTGGCTTTAATATAAAATTGAAGCCGCCGAGAGTCATTTTTGAGCTTGGGGGCATATAAATTTGATGAATAAATAAATAAATGCGTGCAAAATTCCTGCTGGGCTTTCCTTTGTTTATGCAGTTTTTCCTTATTCCATTTCTTCAAAGTCTCATAAATGGTTCCTGAACTTTAGCTTAACTAGGATGATTGCTAACTTTAATTCCAGAGTCAGCATGTAATGGGATTGGGTTAATTAAGTTACTTCATTTATATGATCAGTCTACCTGTATGTTTTGTTCCTATCCTGGTTATCATATAGTAACTTTTTACTAAACAGGACTGTCCACAAGGATGGGAGCGGGAAGAGTCACTGTGCAACTGAAACTCTGCCCCTATGTGTCTTGCACATAAAAGGACTTTAATGCATCTTGATTGCCATCCCCACACAGGTGCTCCTGATCACAGTAATTTGGTATCCTTGGGACAGCCATTATTTAATTAAAGACTTTTGTTGAAGTATCTCTGTACCTATGATGTTCTTAAACATAATCTTAATTGTTCAAAAACTAATCAGCCCTCTGCATAAATAAGAGATAGAATATAATGCCCCATTCTACCATGAGCCTTAATGAAAGACGTCTTAGCTAATTATGGGGGGAGGGTTGACTTTCAAATCCATTATGTATCCCCAAAATAAAATTAGAAGAAAATAGGCAATTTCCAATCACATACATAGGATGCCCAAGGTTTGCTATACTCGTCAATATGGACAATAAATGAGATCCTATTTTGAGAGAAGGATCAAGAGTGGCCAGGAAGAGGAATGGGCATAGGTTCCTTCCTACCTTATGTCCACCTTTTTAATTATGAAATATATGGATAAACTATGTTATAATGAACTGCAGGAAGAGCAGGAAAAGAATAAGACTGACTAACTAGCTGCAGGCATGACAAAAGTCTGTATGATCTCTTTAAAAATCCAGACAGCAGGAGTATCCAAGGGGAAACAGCGTCAAAATGGCAAGTACCTCCAAGGCAATCAAAGCCTTGCCCTTCTCTGTGGGCATCCTATGTATGTTACACACATTAAAAAGGGGCAAGGCTTTGATCATTCAGTCATACCCCACCATTTTAACACTATTAACCCTTTGAAATGTCCCTGCCATATAGAATTAAATCATGTACCTTTGCAGAGAGCCCTGCATAGCTGCTGCAGACACACATCCACATAATTATGTTACCCAGATTCCTCTGAACTCCCTAGAAATTTGCATATTCACTCTTTTCCTCTCTTTTATCATTACACCCTCATTATTGTAAGTATCTTCAACTTAGCCTTAAAACTAAGGGAATTTTACAACTGCAGATTATAATATCCAATGTAGAGATCTACCTTTATCTCTGTACATATCAGACTTCTGTTTCCCCTTGAGGGATTTACCATCCCCTGAATGTATATGGTTGGTCTTTAGTTTAATAGAATTATTTCTTCCTACAGAAAGAGAGAGAGAAAGAGAACAGTAGCATTCTTTAGATGCTGTACATTGATTTTTTTTATCATTTCTTCAAATGAGCAATGTCCATTACTCCTTGAGAAAGACTGTGACCTTTTCATTTATTAAGTTGAGCCTCTGACTTTATTATATTCAGCCCTTTTAGTGAGTTTTTGAGAAAAAGCTCCCTAAGACATCAAAGAGTACTAATTGCTGAACAAATCTTTAAGTCAGGCTATGCTGCAATGCAGAAATCCAAGTCTACTCTTGGACTATTGTGTCACCATCATTATCTGTTTGTTCAGATTCAGATTCAGAGACTTTATTGGCCAAGCATGGTTAGACACACAAGGAATTTGACCCTGGTACAGCAGCTCTCAGTATACTTGCAAGACAACAGTAAATAAAACAATAACATAAACAAATAAAGTTAGGTATTCAACAGTAAAGTAAGCATCCAAAGTATGCATCCACATACTTTGCAGAAAATATGCAGAAAAGGAATATAGTAAAGTATAGAATTAGAATCATGATCTATTGATAACTATGTATACACATTAGACAGAACTTCTGGGTTAATTTAAAATTCTTTTCATTTTGTGTCCTGTCATATAGCATGAGTCAAGTATTCAGCTGAATGATGACATGGGGAAAAACTGTCCCTGTGTCTGGTTGTTTTGTTATGCCATTCAGAGGGAAAAGATTCAAACAAGTTGTGTCCATGATAAGATGGGTCTGCAGATATCTTCTCCATCCTTCTCTTCACCCGCTCAATATACAGGTCCTCCATGGAGGGCAAGCCAGTTGGAATTATTCTTTCTTCAGTCCTGATTGTTTGTTGGAGTCTGTACCTGTCCTGCATGATTGCTGCACCAAATCAGACAGTTATAGAGGTGCAAAGGACAGACTCAGTGATTCGTCTGCAGAACTGTATCAGCAGCTCTTGAGGCAGGTTGAACTTCTTGAGCTGGCGCAGGAAGTACATCCTCTATTGTCTTCTTCATAATGGTGCTAATGTTAGTCATCCATGTCAAGTCCTTGGAGATTAAAGAACCAGAAACTTGAAGGACTATATTGCTGATACCATGTTGCAGAGTATGGTAAAAGGAGGTAAAATAGGAGACAACAAATATGACTGACAGCAGAGAAAGCTCTTTGTTCTCTATCCCCAAGGTTAACCACCTACAGACTCATAGAAACTCTTATTAACCATAATAATTTAATTTAAATCTACATTAAATTAAATTACATTAGGATTGTGTTGTCTATGACCCAATCTTCAACAGTTAAATACAGTCCTTACCCACACAACACTTGCATATATCTGCTTCATTCAGCTCAACAATATACTTGTTCCCTTTTCCCTGTATTTTAAGTATTTCTGTGAAGATATTAGAGGTGAGTGCTGTTAGTGTCAGTTTTTAATAAGCTATGAGGCTATTCAGCACATTGCTAATCTTACTATAAACTTAAAAATAATTGCTCAGAAGTTTGTCGATTAGCCCAGTTTGCTGTTCACTCAGTATATCCAGGGAATGCATCATTTCTTTAAAAAGTACAGATAATCTGATATATTTTGAATTATAGCTGCCATAGTGCCTTGCCTCTAGCCCTATAAGTGTGTCTGATAAGAGCTAAAGTTGAAATATGTAAATATTGTTGTTGCAAGTTATCTTTCAGGTCTTCAAAAATGTACAGGCTGCTAAATTGTCTGTGTATAGACCCTCCAAAATTTAGGCTCCCACACATTTAAATTTAATCTTTATTTAAATAATGTCATATACATTATTGTCCCTATGTTGACAAGATGTATTCCTTAGAGCATATAAAAAATCATCAGTAATCCCAAACTGCTGGTGCACCCCGATATTACTTATTAACTTCTTCTTCTTCCCCTTCTTCTTCTTCCTGCTCCCATCAGGGATTGCCACAGTAAATCTTCTGCTTCTATCTTCTTCGGTCTTCAGCATTCTCCTCAGTCACACCAACCTCCTGCATATCCTCTCTCACAGCATCCATGTACCCAGGCTTTCCTCTTTTCCTTCTGCCCAGGAGTTCCATCCTCAATAATCTATACTTACTTTCTGGAAGACTTAAATCTAGGACCGCCCATGGTGTCTGCTCAACAGCTGCATTATATTGACTTTGATGTAAAATTAAAGTGGAAAGAAAAATGGACCTTAGAACATCCAGATTTCATAAAATATATAACTGTTTGACACAAAAAAAAATGATTTGATCATTTTTGATTTGATGCTGGAAAACCTTGAATAGGATTTGCACCTTACATGGCATCTGCCAAGATTCTTTGCTTAAATGGGGCAGAGTGTCCTCCCCCGAATGCGACTGTGGGGCTCACCGTCAGACACTAAACCTTATAGTAACAAGATGCCATCTAAGAGCTTATACAGGAAGTAAAGCAGATTTCTTCCAACTAACAAATACAACACTTAATTGGATAAATGGCCAAGTGTTGACATATGAACACCTATTCTGTTTTTATGAATTAATGTATTTTAAAATGTAATTTAGCCTAGCCATCTTATATTTCTTTTTATTGGTATCAATGTACTTTATGTCACACACTAAATAAATAAATTTAAATAATATTCAAAGTTGTAATTTGATGGGTGGCATCAGAGGAAGATCTTCACACAGCAGTTTAGTAGTGGTATCAGTTATAAAGGGAGTTGGTGAGCTGTCCTTCAAGCAAGACCTGGAGAGGCATTTCATGAATGATGTCTGCCTGGGACAAAGGATTCAACTTCATGGCTTAGAGTGGTGTTTCTCAATTTCAGCTATTGTAAGATGTGAGGACTTCAATTCCCAGAATTTCCCAGAATTTAAATGAGATTGAGAAACACTAGTCAAGATAGTCCTTTCCAACTCTATGACTCCCTGATAGAGGATCAATGGTTTTGGGAGGATAATTTTTCTCTCTCTCATTAATTCTTAAGGAACAGCAGATGATGCTGAATCAAGGAGCTATTTTTGCTGGAAGGGAAGGCTGGAGTTGCACGTGATTAAAAAGAAGAGCTCTTAAAGAGACATTTGTTTTCACTTACATTTGTATGACAAGAGACAAAAGCTTTTCTTTAAAAAATGATGTAGCTAGAGATTGAGTTCTGAAGGAACATAGACTATATGTTGACATGTTGCTGATTGAGCATACCATAAATATCTTGTAATCAATTACATTTTTTGTAATTCTATTAAAGCATTTTTTTTAAAAAATAAAAAATATTTTAATAATTTTATTTATTATTAAATAAATATTTAATAATTTAAATACTTTGATTATTGAGATCATTTACCACTCTGATAATTCTGTCATAACAATAAAAGTTCCTTTGTCATCAGCATGAACAATTTTCAGCCATTGCCCAGTTAAAATACTGCCTTTAAATCTCATATGATAAGCAGAATTTTCTTGAGATTCTGTTTGCTGCTGGCCTTGGATCAAAATATACTGGATCAAAAAATTGTATAAATCATGGCTTTCATTTTTTCATATCAAAGCTGAGACAAATTTAATTTTAATGGGCTATAGATGCTTTTCAATTATTTATAAGTCTTTCCAAAGTATGACAGCATTTACCCAACTTGGAGTGGTCTTGATAGTCCTAAACAGAATTGAATATGGCTAGCACTTAGATGTGAAACTATCAGAAAATCTCAGCATTATGGACTAGACTGAGGAGCTTTTAAAAAATCCTGAAAGAAAGTGAACCACTTTCATATTGTCATCAAGGAAACCACAAAGATATATCCATCTAGTCATTCAGAGTCTACTTCATCTTGGAAATGTTTCCTTATTAAATGATTTGAGTGCCTTAATAGATTACATTCCTAATATACTCCATTCTGTGGCCCTTAGCAGTTAATAGTTAAATCAGGATGATTGCCAGTCAATGATCCTGAAAATGCTTCTGCAAAAGATGTTGGTCATTAGATGCTTATGACTTACAATTCCCTTTTTGTACTATTAACATCAAAAGGATAGGGATAGATGCAAACTGTGTTTTTCTAATGTTAAGGAGAATCAGGGCTTTCCTTTAAATATAAATATAGGAGAAAAATAAATTGATCCTTGTATGGCTCTAGGCAACTTCTATAATTTCTGCACTCAGCAATGCAGAAAGGGAGTGTGGCTAATTAACCATAAGGGTAATCTCAAACCCTGATAGGAACATTGGACTATTTATTCATAACTTCTACCACCAGATTAATCAACAGGACAGAGATTTATTAGAGTGTTAGGGCAGTGTAAATCTTGGAAAGGTGCTTTGTTTCACTCAGGCACCTCTTTGCAGAAGCAGCCTACTTCTTGATATCCAGGGGATATGACACATTTCTCAACTCTGAGGCAGAATGATATCTCTCTGGGAAATAATGCATTTTGTTAAAAGAGATTGTGGGTGAGCTTACAGGACATCCTTATGGCTTAGCAAAGCCTTGTGGCAGCATGCGTAGGCTTCCTATTTCATTCCTCAAATAACCCTGTGAGATAGGTTAGCTTGAGTGACAGTTTCTGGCTCAAAGTCACCCATGGTTTCCTTGGCTGAGCGTGGATTTGAGACTGGGTTTTCCTGTTTCCAGTCTAATCCTTAACCACTCAATTTTGCCAATTCATATTGTTTAATCAGTGAAGTATTATCAGTGAATGTATTATTCATTTTTACAACAATATCACTCATTATTGTAGTCTTTATTCAGCTCGAGAAGGTCTTAAACCAGGATGTCCAACCTTGGCAACTTTAAGATTTGTAGACTTCAATACCCAGAATTCTTTAGCCAGGATAGCATTCTGGAAATTGAAGTCTATATAACTTAAAGTTGTCAAAGTTAGACACCCCTGGTCTCATTGGACAAGTGAGATCTAAATTAAGTGTGTTGAGTAAAAATTAATTACATCAATATTAGCTCCATACAAAAACTAATGTAGTAAAAAATCAAATTCTCAGGTAAGGTTTTTGTTAAAGTTTTAAACTGTTTAATATACTATGAATAAAGAGGATATTAAAAAGTAATATGTTAAACCATATTCATTATCATGACTAAGTTAAATGCTGGGGGTAGGAAGGAAATAAATTAACGAAAAAGGAAGAAGAGAATCCATATGGTATTAGTATAAAATTAATGTAATAAAAGAATTAATTTTAGATATGTGCTTTTTCCTCATTTTTAAAATGACTTTACATCCTACAAACAAGGCAATAGAAAAATCTCTTTTTTTAAGATGTAGATCAGTGTTTTCCAAACAACATGGCTGGAGAATTCTGGGAGTTGAAGTCCACACAATTATTATTACATGGATCCTTTTTTTCTTAGATTCTTTTGTTTCCCTTTGAGTTTAGTTCATTTAAATCAGACGAATAAAAAAAAACAGCTAAATCAAATAGTTTAAAAAAACACTCCTCTCATTTCTTCTTTCAGAATTTTGGATGGAATCATGATTCTATTTATTTATTAAACTTATTCACCACTAATCTCCCTTCAAGTGGCTCCTGGTGGCTTACAGTAAAATATATACAACATACCAAATAAATCATATCTGATAAATATGATAAAAGTGATAAAAGTTAAAAGTAAAATTGCTGTTCCAAGCAATGACTTCACCATCCTGGGTTCTTTTTACTGATTCTGAAAGTGAACCCTCAACTTCTTTCACATTAGGGGAACAATTTTTCTTTTTCTATGGCCACACAGCCTGCTTAAAGCTCAGTTTTAAGACTAACTTGGTGCTCATTTGATTTCCAAGACTATATTGAGGCACATATAACCTCCATAAGACTGTGAACCCATGGCTGCTGTTTCAAAACAATTCACAAACTTAGATTTTTCCTAAGATACATCACTTTTTAAAGATATCAATTTGCCTGGTTTTTTTTTTTTTAATGCCTTAGGAGGTGAAACATTAACAATAAGACAAGGACGTACTGGAAAGAACCAAAAAAAAAATATCCCAGAAGATGGAAGTAACAAATCACTTTCATTTTGTGGCCAATAAAAACAATAGGAACTGACATAACAAGGTTAACTTGATAGTTTTCCTTTCATTTCCTATCTTAATAGCTCAAATTTATTCAGAATTTTAGTTATATGTGCAAGTTATATATTTATCAATTTGTATTTTTCATGCTTTCAATTTGCTAGGGGCAAATAATGGGTGCTCACCCCATTACGCAGCACCTAAGTCTTGGACACAAGCTGCTGACAAGCTTTAAAGATGTCTAAGGCATTTCCAGTGAACTGTGAAAAATAATAGAAAGCTGAAGAGGAGCTTGAATATTGTTATCTAGTTCTGAATAATTTCTCAAGTTTTTTTTTCTTGGACCATTGTACACATTTGGTGGGTCATTTGATTTGGGGGTTGTTTGTTTTTTAATAGGTAGTATTCGTTTTGGTTTTCTGATTGCCCAGAAAATAATCAGGATTGCCTTCTGAATATTGGACACCTTCCGACCTGAGAGGCTTATCTTCTGGAGTCACATCTTTTAACCTTTTGATACTGTCCATTAAGTTTTCTTGGCAGGGATACTGGAATGAGTTACCATTTCCTTCTCCAGTGGATCATGTTTTAAAGGTATGATTATATCACTAAAAGATACATGGTTTTGAAAAGGGATGGAAAGGAAAAGTTCATCTTGCCTTTTTCAAAGAAAGGCAAAATATAATTATCTGGTGATTTACAAAAGGATTTAACTCCAAGTTTATAGTGGGATACACTTATCCTTGAATAAAAAATAAAAAAGCATTCAACTGTTTTCTCTCCTATGTGGTCTTTTAGGTAAACAAGTCATCTATCTTTATTACAGATCACAAGTCCAGTCAACATAAAACATAATCCATGTGGACAAAATCAATCATAGCAGCAAAATGACAACTGAGCTATTTTTAGAATCCTGTTAGGATTTTCACATTATGGAAATTTGGTCTAAGAAGTAAAGTGAAATGAGGATGACAGGATGAAATATCCCTTCCTATACATACACATAAAATGGACAGGAGATGGAATCAAAAAGTCAAATTAAGGAAGCTAAAAAGAAATGTCTTTCTAATGAAGGTGCCCTAGTAATCAAGTAACCAACTTGGAGACTTGATTATCTGAGATAATCTTTTTCTTTTTGAAATAAACCATAAAAACACACTACAAATTAATTGAAAAGCTTGGCCCCAATTATTTTATTATGGGTTTCTCTATTTTTTTGAAAGCACACATATTCACATATTCATACGTCTCATATTCATTCCCAGTTTATCTAGTTCATTCACTGTATTGTTCAGGTAGTATTTGATCCTGTTTTTTTTATGATTTCCCACATTGGAAAAATATTCCATGACCTGCTGAAAAAAGATTAAATCTTTTCCTGTGTGGGTCCTAGGTTTGAATGTTTTTATCTCTGATTTTCTTTTACATTTAATGCAACTATTTTAGATAAGCCACATTTTATTTGGAATACACCAGAACAGCTGTTCTGATTGTTGCATATTTAGCTGATCAGATTGCCAGGAACGTGAACTTTGCACAGTTGTTGTATTTCTAATTTTCTCCTCTGAGAATGGCCTGTTCTTCTGTTTAGTATTTTCCATTTCACTGAAATCAGCTTCACAGCAAAACAAAACAGATCTGAAGTCTTATCATAAGATAATCTTATTAAAAAGCAGAAGGTTATTTTTGTTTAAAAAGTTAGTCTAGACAGTACAAGTTGTTACTAAAGACAAAGAAACATGACACTCCTGAAGAATACTGAAGAAGAATCTTATCCAATGGCTTTACCCACTAATTAATCTATTATGTTACCCTGGAGTTACAGTAATTGTATTACCATAGAGTTCATGAATCACTGCCTTGTCGTGGAGAAGGGGCTTGCATGATTCAGTGATGCTATAAGCTATGGCGTGCAGTGCCACTCAAGATGTTATAGATGGTCATAGCAGAGAGTTCGGACAAAATGTGATTCACTGGAGGAGGAAATGGCAACCCACTGCAGTATCTTTGCCAAGAAAACCCCATGGACTGTATCAAAAGGTTAAAAGATATGATATTGGAAAATGAGCCCCTCAGTTTGGAAGGGGTCCAATATGCTTTTGGGGAAAAGCAGAGGGCAATTATAAATAATTTTAGAAAGTGAAGTGGCAGGGCCAGAGCTGAAAAGATGTTCAGCTGTGGATGTGTCTGGAGGTGAAAGGAAAGTCCAATGCTGTAAAGAACAATATTGCACAGGAACCTGGAATGTCAGATCTATGAATCAATGTAAGCTGGATGTGGTCAAACATGACATGGCAAGATTAACATCTTGGGAATCAGTGAGCTAAAATTTAATTCAGTTGACTGCTATATCTACTACTAAGGACAAGAATCCCTTAGAAGAAATGGAGTAGCCCTTGTAGTCAATGAAAGAGTGGGAAAAGCAGTACTGGGATACAATCTCCAAAACAACAGAATGATCTTGATTTGAATCCAAGGCAAACCATTCAATATCACAGCAATTCAAGTCTATGCCCCAACTATTGATGCCAAAGAGTCTGAAGTTGACCAATTCTATGATAGCCTACAACACCTTACAGAACTCACACCAAAAAAATGATGTCATAGAGGATTGAAATGCTAAAGTAGGAAATCAAAATATAAGTAGAATAACAGACAAGTATGGCCTTGGAATACAAAATGAAGCAAGGCAAATGCTAACAGAATTTTCTCAAGAGAATACACTAGTCATAACAAATATACTTTTCCAACAACCCAAGAAGTCACTCTACACATAGACATCACCAGATGGTCAACACCAAAATCAGATTGATTATATTCTTTGCAACCAAAGATGGAAAAACCCTGTTTAGAGCTTTAGTAAAAATAAGATCTGGTGCAAACTATGGCTCAGATCATGAGCTGCTTATTGTAAAATTTAGGCTTAAATTGAAGAAAGTAGGGAAAACCATGAGGCCATCCAGCTGTGACCTCAATCATATTTCTTATGAATATACAGTGGAGGTGAGGAATAGATTTAAGGGATTAGATCTGGTAGAAAGAGTGCCTGAAGAACTATGGATGGAGGTGAACAACATTGTACAAGAGGTAGCTACTAAAACTAGTAGTTTCCATCCCAAAGAAACATAAATGCAAGAAAGCAAAGTGGCTTTCTGATAAGGCTTTAAAAATAGCTGAGGAAAAAAGGCAGGCAAAAGGCAGGAGGGAAAGGGAAATATATACCCAACTGAATGCAAATTTCCAGAGAATAGCAAGGAGAGATAAGAAGTTCTTCTTAAATGAACAATGCAAAGAAGTAGAGGAAAATAAGAGACAGGGAAAGACAAGAGATCTCTTCAAGGATATTGGAGATATCAAGGGAATATTTCATGCAAAAATTGGCATGATAAAGGACAAAAATGGTAGTGACTTAACAGAAACAGAAGAAATTAAGAGGAGATGGCAAGAATACACAGAAGAGCTCTACAAGAAAGAGCTAAATGTCCCTGATAACTATGATGGTGTTGTCAATGACCTCGACCTGGGCATCCTGGAGTGTGAAATTAAGTAGGCCTTAGAAAGTATTATTAACAACAAAGCTAGCAGAGGTGATGGTATTCCAGCTGAACTATTTAAAATCCTAAAATGTGATGCTGCACTCACTATGTAAACAAATTTGGAAAACTCAGCAGTGGCCACAGGAATGGAAAGTTCAGTTTTCGTTCCAATCCCAAAGAAGGGCAATGCCAAAGAATATTCAAACTACCGTACAATTGTGCTCATTTCACACACTAGTCCTTTCTAGTAAACACTGGACAAATGTTAGCCTTGTACTGAACTGATACTAAATGATGAATACAAAGGAAAGCTGATAATTGTTTCTACGTATATATTACAACACTAAAGTCAGCAAAAGATATTCCTTTGCAGGAATGTTTTTGAAAAGTTCACCTTTCATATGAAATAACTAATTAGCTTTTTAACATTAAAAAAGACCATAAAAATACTGAACAACCGTGTTGTTTCAATTTCCTTTGGAATTGCTTCCCCCAGTCAAATTAATTTTCTCAGTTAATCATGAACAGCACAGATACTCACAACTATCATCCAGGTTCTTGCACCAATAGAACTTCTAGTTAATCATTTCCGTAGCCAAACATTTTTTGTTTTACCCTCTCCAATTTTTTATCACTACACCAGATTTCTATCCCATTGCCATCCAGAGTAGTCATATTGCCAACCTGTATTTTTCTAAATATTACAGTATATATTTGTGTGTGTGCGTAATTTTTATTAAGAGTTTTTGCATTGCTAAAAACAAATCTAAAATAATAATTTATTTCTTTAAAAAAAGAAAGAAAAAGTATAAAAAGCAACTTCAAGAAAGAGAGTTAATTGAAGAAAAAAGAACTAGAAAAAAATAAGGGACTTCCAACCTTCTTTTCAACAGTTATAAACAAAGTTACTGTCATTATTGAGCATTCTGAATATTTTCTTCTGTCTACTTCCAAAGTTTCTTTATTCATGCCTCCTGCTGTAGGCAATTGCATGTTGAATGTGAATGTCTTTTAAGGAAGGAGACTGTTATTCATAATGCTGAATTACATTGCTTCCATATAAGGCAGGATTTGGCATTATCCAAATCCTAGGTCATGGAGAAAACAACCCAGTTTTATTATTGTGCATTTATGTCAATCTATTAGTAACTGCACAGTTGCCTAGTGATTAAGACACTGAGCTTGTTGGCTGGACAGTAGCAGCCCAAGTTCAAGACTCAGGTGTTGTACAGAGCTCTGTATTTCCCATTCAGGCAGCAACTCCACGCAAGAGTGTAAGAGTGCCAACTCTTACCTTATGCTTTACTCCATTGTTGCAGATAGCAACCCCGTGTGAAAGTTCTGCTAATGTAGTGTTCTGCCAACTCTCCTCTCACGCAGTTTACTCCATTGCCATACTGGCAGCAGTGCGCATGCATGCATTCTACCTACGTTCCTGATCGCAATGAGCACTGCGTGATCAGCTCACATGGGAAATCTCCCAATGGAGCTCTCCTCTCTCGCTGCATAAACAGCATAAATTAAGTGAAAGGCATTCAACAGAGAGAACTCTGGAGACTCCCAATTCAATCTCCAGAAGTCCCTCCCCCTCCTTTCTTCTCCTTCACACTGGGATATTCTTAAAGCTGCGCACGCACACACAGAGCGACAAAGGGGGGATTTCTGCTTGGGGCAAGGACAAAGACAATTTTTGCTCTCCCCCTTTGTCAATTCTCTCCTCATAGTATGGAGGGAAGAAGCACTTCCAAGGGGGTATTTTTGTGTGTGTGCATACGTGCGCAGCTTTAAGAATATCCCGGCATAATAAGAATAAACGCCCACTTTAAGAATAACCACCCACAGCTCCCGGAAAAGCTGAGAGAAGCACTTCCAAGTGCTTCTCCAATGCCCAGAAAAGCTGAGAGAAAAAAGACCCTCTTAAAGAGGCAGCAGCGAATCCTCCAGCCAACAGCAGCGGAGGCCAGAAGCTGCCTTAAAGCAGATCTGTAAGTGCTGGTTCGTTTGCTCTATTTCTTTATAACGTGTGTTAATCATGGTTACTTGTTTCAGATGTTAGGGACAATCATTTCTACCTCAAATTTAATTGAAAATGATTTTTTGGTGAATATTTTTGGGGGCATGAAATGGATTATCTGACTTTCCATTGTTTTCTATGGGAAACTGCATTTCTCTTTACGAGCATTTCGCGCTAAGAGTGTTCTTCCAGAATGGATTAATCTCGTCTTGTGAGGCACCACTGTATTTCCACTACTTATAATTATTTATTAAATTTTTATGCTGCCAAATCATCAAGACTTACAT
>JANHZU010001505.1:286979-298455 GCA_032468055.1 Acrochordus granulatus | reverse complement strand
GAAGAGTCGTTTTGCATTTGGCAAAATAAGACGGAAAGTGCTATTCGCAAGTTGGGCGCCAAGCAAATCGTGCAGCGAGAAAAGCCGCCCAGAAGCGGCGAACGGAGCTGTGTTTATTTTAACTAAAGGTGGGAAAGGAGAAGAGAAGAGGTTCAGGAGTCGAGTTCTCGCTCCTTGTTCAATTGGGACCGCGCGTCTTTCCATCAAATCTTTTGCAAAATGTCGTCGGGAAAACCCAGTCTCAAGTTAGGACCAGCCGGTCCGCCTCCTCGCTTTAGAACGCGCCTCGACCGAAAGCAGCTCCTTTAATTAGGTCCTGGAGGCGTAAATAAGAATTAAACGCCGTGGAAGGCTGGCGCCCAAAATCTTGCGTTTCTATAGACCGGCCACCTGCTTTTGCCAAAAGACGAATGGATCCAGTCAAACCAGCAAACAAACAAACAAATAGTAAACAAACAAACACATACACAAGATATTTCGATGGCGAAATGAGTTTTTCACTGGGACACAAAATGCAGAATAGAAGTGACGCTGGTCTCTCATCCCCCCTTTTTTCTTGTGTTCTTTCTTCTTTGTGTGGATCTAATATTTGTTTAATATTTATTTCCCTTTTAAAAATGTAATAACGCTAGTGAGTTTTTTTTTCCTCTCAACTTCAAACCGGGAAGTTTGCAATTAACAAAGGATGTGAAAAAATCTGAGAAGGGAGGGAACAGAGAGAACTAGAAACTTGAATATATTTGTGTATGCGGGTGTATATGTGTGTGTATGTGAAGAGATTGTCCACGTTCCATCTAGTGAGCGGGGGCTGCTCCGTGTTTCGGTGATTCAGCCCCCTCCCCGCGATTTGGAGCTGCCTCAAGTCTCCTTCAATAGGAGAGACTCTAAAGCACTGCGTGGCACCTGATCTTCTGTCTCAACAATAAAGACAAGGTTTATTGAGAAAGGAGGGGGAGAGAAAAGAAGGGGGAAAAGAGAAGCTTCCGCAGTAGGTAAATAAGGCCTGGATACCGTCCACTCTCCTTTTCTCTCTTTTTAAGGTTTTTCAGATTTTTTTAAAAAGAAAGCGTACTTTGGAGGAATTCCGCTTTTCGTAGGGCTAATAAAAGGTAGCAAAAGATCAGCCGCTATCTGGATCGAGCGGCTGTTTGCAGTCTCGCGCTTCCACCTGAGGAGCACAAGCCCCTGGAGAGGACGCACTGGCCACAACACCAGTTTCTGGGGTGGGGGGGGAGGAGTGAAGAGAAAGAAGCAAGGGGGAGACCCTGCTATTCCCCTCCCCCACGTTTTGTCCTGGATCCTAGACACTGTTCACGCTCAGGATCTGCCTGAAGTTTTAAAAAGCGGAGGACTTTAAGTCGTTCGAAGAGCAGAAATCACTTCGGTTTGCTTTCTTCGGCTTCCTACCCAAGTGCTAGATGGGAGGAACAGCTGTCTGGTTCTCTTAGGCTTCGTCGGGATGCAACATCAGCCTTCTCTTCATCCCAGTTTCCCCCTCTAATTTGTGCTGCTAGTGCAGTGAACGTTTGATTGCTCTCTTTTTAAAGCCACGTTTCTAGCCCTTATGGTTGATACTTAAAAGAAACGGTCGCGCTTTCGCCAAGCAGCTGAGCGACTGCTGCCATTTCGGCTTCCAGTCCTGTTTCTTGGGCAGCTAACTTAGTGGTGAGCAGGAAACCCGGTTTATACACGAAAAGACCTTCCGGATGAATGGCTTGCGGCTGGATGGACTATAAGCCGTGGGAGGTTCTCAGGGCCTGGCATCTAAAAGTGTGATCGGTGGGACCCACATCTCAGGATGCTGGGATACATCTAAGGCGACTTTTAGAAAACACATTTCAGCAAACACCCTCTTGAGCCATAATATCTAGGACGGGCTAAGAAAGATTGGAATCCTCCTATAAGGCCTTTAAATGCTTTGCGATAGATCTCCGTTGCTTTCTGACCCCCCCCCCTCAATTTCTAGAGCGAATTATTCTCAGAGCGGCGATGAGGGTTGAGTTGATCTTTTCCATTCTGTATGCAGACGACAATTCCCAGAATTCCCAGCTCAAGCGAGTTGGAATTGTACTATTGCAGTCCATTTCCTCAATGTCCTGCGGGGTTATCTTCCTGAGATCCAGCATGCGTGGGAGATTATCTTCGCTGGATACAGTACTTAATTGCCCGCACTGTAGAGTATGTTACATACTGCAGATGCTTCCTGCTTATGGGGAAAAGCAGCCAAGCGCGGATCTGAATATTTGAAGCCCCATAAGTTTAGTTCAATTCAGAGACTGAAAAGGCATTCAGGGGCGAAAGTTCCTTCCTGGGGCTCAGATTCCGGACAGTGGACTTCAGAGTTGTGGTCCTCAAAAAAAAAAAAAAAAAAGACCGTCCAAAGCGTGGTAGATATTGACCGTCCTCTCTTCGGGATGCTTCCTTAGGGCTTCTAGGAGAATAAGATTTGGGACCAGGAGCTGGGGCCCCAATACAGAAGAGGAAGGACTCTTTCCATTGAATGAAGCCAGGCAATACTTACTAAAGTTGAGAGGGGGAGGCGCAAATGATACCAACCGAGTTGGTTCTCGGAGCGCAGAACCGAGGGCTGGGATTAAGAGGTGGAAGGGGGAATTCCGGGCATGGGGGCGCCAATCGCAGGGACTTCTCGGCCGACGCCCACGGCTGGCATTTGGAGGATGCCAGTTCAGTGGGCGAGTCTTACTCTAGGGCCTGCCGGCAGGATGACCACAACCCCAACTGGGGACGGGCGTCGAGAAGGCAGGCCGAGCAATCTGATTCCCTCGGGTCCGGGACCCGAAGAAAGGTCTCCAGCCACCTCCGCCTCTGGCCCCGGGGAGGCCTAGCCTACGAAACCGGACCTCGGCCGGCCCGTCGCTTTCCAGTCGTCTCTTTCCCCAAATTCTCCCGCTGTCCCGTTCGCGCTTGCTCCCGGCGCGGCCCGTCTGCGAGCGCCGCCGCCTCCGCAGCTTCGGGGCCTGCGGGGCGAGCGAGCGAACGGGCGGCGGCTTCGGATTTGGGCAGGAAAGGAGCGGAGCGCAGACGGCGAAGTGTTTAATTAGTCGCCGCAAATCTCTTCTCCCCGCCTTCGCCGCCGCTTATCCCGAGTGGAGGGTTGAGACCCCTTTTACACCTCGCCGCTCGCACGTTAATTAATCTCGAGTAACCCTAATTGCAGTTTTGTCGAGCGCCGCTGAACAGCTCACCCACACAATAAACATGGCGCGGACTTTTCTCCCGATTACTCCACGCTAACACGTTGAGTCATTAACATCAGTCCCAACGAAGGGTGAAAACAAATATTTGCTATAATCGAGGGAAAGCGAAGCAAGAAGAACGTCGAGTGCGGCTGGCTCGCCCGGTCATCGGCGCCGCGTCCCCGCAGGGCCTTGAAACCTCTCCGTGGTGCTTGGGGTAGGCACTCCCCTCTCTAGGCCTCGTCTGCGCCAGGCCCGGCCAAGCCGCACTGACTCAGCCTGGCTGGCTTCGCTCTCCTCCACCAGCTGCCACATTAAACCTCTTTCCCCATCTACATTACTTAGATCCGCGTTACGGCTGGTTGCAAGGAAGAGGAGGAAAGGTGGGCTTGCGTTCTGTTCTGTCCTGGCCTAGGCCGGACTCTCCCTTTCTGTAGTGTGAATTAAAGTTTGGCTGGGGCACCAGAAACTCTATAATGCAATCAAGGATGCTTTAGCCCAGGTTCTGATCGAAATTAAAAGGTCTGCTTGGCCTCTTCCGGCTCCCTGATTCCTTGACTCCCTACTGTCTCCCCTGGAACGCTTGCAGCTCAGATCTAACAGCAAACCGCGCAGTTCCTCATTGGCGCATCGCTGGCTGATCCTGCAGGCCTGCCTGCTTGCCCACCTGGAGAAACCTACAGTATCTTCTTCTCCAGCGCTGAGCCACCCACATCCCTCATCCAGAAAACCCTTCGCCCAGAGCCCCGGTACTAAAGTTAACTTTGTCTGGGCCCGAATATTAGGCATTGCTTGCTCTCTTGCAAAGGATACCTTCACTCAGATTTGGTGGGCTCCCGAGAGTTAGTTCGGGCCCTGTTAACTCAATCTCGTCGGAAACCGACTGAAGAGCTTGGGAGGCATTATGAATTATTACTCCCGCGTAATGGTCCTGGGGATCCTGACAATGAAACAATGTTTGGGCAAGAAGGAAGAACAAATGCATCGTTGCATTTGAACCCAGGCTCCAGTGTGAGATGTTTGAGCTGCTATAGGTTTGTTTACAGGGAGGAACCCAGGGGACGAGATGCCTGGGAAAGTGTCGCTTTTGGGATGTAAAGCGGGAGGAACCTTGAAATATCAGAAAGGGCTTGATGTAGGAAGTTAAAATAAATCACCCTCGAAAGAATCACAATTATGTCAATTTACACTAGTTTGATATGCAGTTCATCTCTGTCGCCTTCTGCCAGGTACACCCTAGTGAGTTTTACCCTCCACCGCTCTTCAAAAGTAGATGCCGATCCCTCATACCTAAAGCACAGCATCCTCCTCTTTTGGTAAAGAGATTCCTACCCGCGAAGGATACTTAGAAATGGTACTGCGCATTGAGGAAGGGCGGAAGCGACTTTCGGAGATTGCCATTTCTCACTGGCAGAGAGAAAGGAAAGCAGGAGTGTTGTGGGGGGAAACGGCGGAATGGAAAGAAAGTGTTCAGGAAAAAGCGAGGTCAGATGCCTCCAGACGTGATACCTAAACGCTACTGATTGCATCAGGAGTTATTCGGCTCCTGTAAATGAATGTCGAGAAAAGGGGAAATACAACAAGAATCGGAGATATCTAAAAAAGGCAACTTGGGAAGACTCCGGGAGGCAGTGCAAGTCAGGGAGGCTTGGCGTAATGCAATCCATGGGGTCGCGAAGAGAGTCGGACACGACTGCGCGACTGAACAACAACAAAAAAGACAAAGATAACGAAGGCGACCGAAGAAGCTGGATCCGCAATTTATTTGGGCAGTGTTAAGCAGACTCGAGCCCTTCATTTTTGGCTTGAAAAAAAAAGTAGACTTCAGGACTTTTCAGAGATGCCTCGGGGAAACACGCAAAAGAGTTTTCAATGATGGTGGGTTTGTTCCAAGAGTAGGCTTAATTCCGCATAGAGCATTCAGCGTCTGTACTAGCCTTGCAATTATCTCCGTCACTGCTCGTAATGGACCAAATACAGCCGGAGTCGGGCGGCGAAAATGGGAAGGGAGGACCTCTCCGCTGCCACCATCCCAGCGTGGCCCCAGAAGGATAAAGGGGGAAGACGCGTCCTCCTTATCTCTTCCCATTGTTTACATTTGGCATCCTCCCCAATCCTCCCCCGCCTCCCATTGATTTCTTGAACTCCATTCTGAAATGCTTGCACCCGCTCGACTAAGTCTTTGGGGATCCCCGGTTGCCGAACCTTTCACGTGGTTCACTTTCTCACAGAATCGCTCGCGGGAAGGGGGGCATCCAAGAGTGCGGCGGCTCCAGCGACGGGATGTTGGACGGGAACAGCGCTGCTTTGGCATCTCCGGCCCTTATGGTGTGCGTGTGTGTGCGGGGGGTGGGGGTGGAACGACGAACAGGCTTTACCCGTTGGAAGTCGGGCTAGTTCAGGTCAACCTTAAGTTCAAAGAAGTTTCAGAGCACTTCTAGAAAAAGCTGACCTTCTGCTAAAAAGTCTGATCCCTTATCTGTCCTCTCCAGATCCATCTGAGACCCCCCCAATAAATTGCATGGAGAGCAGGAGCTAAGACTCAAGGTAATCTCAGGTGTTTTGCCCCCCCCCATCATCCCCCGTCTCTCACACAGCAGGTGGCTCTTTCCAACCTTTACCTGCCTGGTGGGAGCTATGGGATGATTTAAGCTATGTAGTGCTCTCGGGGTAAATCTGTCACGTTCTGGAGTTGTTCTTCCTTGGTTTCTTTGGTCACATCTAGAAAGAGTTTGCCGTCCTGAGGGATGCAGGAAAGAACTTGTGAAGGAAGTGAGGAAAGTAGTTCACTCTTCCCCAACTGTTGTGGACAAGATGTGCTGGGTTATCTTTCTCTTCACCCCAAATTACCATTCTAGTTGCATGATGATGAGATGCAGCCCTACAAATCTCATTTAGCAAAACTCATCTCGCTTTACCTGCGAGATTACTATTATCTTGCTATCATTCCTCTGCTCACTCTGGTGCCACTAATGTGATCTAGGTAGATCTTTTTAAGGCAGCGCTTGAGAAATGTGCACAAACCGCTGGTCCAGTCATTCCCGACCCTTTCTTAGAAAATCCATTGTGTGCATAACCCCCTCATTTCAGGAGTCTGCTTTCTATCAGGAGCATGCTTATTCCCATAGAGTGTGTATGCCTTCATGCCTGTTTAACTCCTGGTAGCTCCCTGGACTAATCCCTACAGTTTTCTTGGCAAGATTTGTGAAAGTGGTTTGCCCTTTCCCTCTTCCCCCAGTTCTGAGAGAGATGGATTGGCTCAAGATTATCCAGCAGGACTAGAACTCGCACTTTCCCAATTTCTAGCCTGATGCCTCAATCGCTATGCCTGAGACGGGAACAGGAAAGGATGAGATAGTTAGATAGCATTGTAAATGTGATTGTAAAAGGGAACAGGAAAGGATGAGATAGTTAGATAGCATTGTAAAAGAGTAGATTTGGGTGGACTCCAGAAACAGTGCAGGACAGGGAAGCCTGGTGTGCTGCGGTCCATGGGGTTGAGAAGAGTCTGACATGACTGAGCGACTGAACAACCACAATAAATAGCCATAATTGGTTTTATAGTTTCTCCAGCAGGATCCTGTTCCAAAAGGAACTTTTTTTTCTCATATTGTAGCAATCAGGCAGAATCAGCTTACTTTTGGCAAGACTCCTAATAGGCTCCCATTCTGAGAACAAACCAAGTGATGGAAATTTTATGAGTAGATTGGTGTTAACATCTCTGAATTAGTTTAAGAAATAGAGAATTTCTGACACATGTGAGGTCTGAAAGTGAAGTGTATCTTGACTCTGAAAAAAGCTTACTATTCACTCAGTGAATGGATTAATAATTGCCTTAAACCATGTTTTTTCAATACACTAGAGTTGATGGAGTTCATACAACATGCTAGGCCATAAATCCTGATTTATATCTCATAGAAAGCATAAATCCTGGTTGTATGTTACAGAAACCATGCCTCCTGGTTTATATGTGATAGAAATCTTACATTTTTATTTTATTTATTTGTTCATCAAATTTATATGTTGGCCATCCCATGGTTAGCAACTCTGGGAGGCTTACAGTATTATAAATAATATATAATTAAACTGTATTAAGTAATTCACATTAAAGCATTAAAGAAAAAATAACAATGTTAAGAATAAGCATGTAAAAAGTTAATGTGTAAACAAGGTAAAGGGGGATCTTCTATTAATCCACAAGTCACCTCCAAAATGGTATGCCCTCATCAGGACCTCTGGCCAGTTAGCACAACCAAGTTTTCAGCCTCTTATGAAAGGTCAAACGGTTGAGAGCGGATCTTACTTCTAGGGGCAAAATGTTCCAGAGCCATGGCAGAGAAAGCTCTTCTCCTGGATCTTGTCAACCATAATTCTTTGGCCAAAGGGATCTGAGCATGCCTCTTCTGCCAGAGTGACTGGGGCAGGCCAATCTCATTGGAATGAGATGGTTCACTATGCTATAAAGGGCTTTAAAGGTAATAACCAATACCTTGAATTGTTCCTGGAAGCAAACCAGCAACCAATGCATTCATGCAACATTGGTGTAACATGGGTAATCCTAGGGGCCTCTACACGCTGCTGCGTTTTGTACATCCTGGTTTATATGTCATTAAAAGTGTACATTCTGGTTTAATATGATGCGAGATACTGATCCATGGTTTCTTCCCTGAGGATTCAATTTATATGCTCTTGCCTTTTTTACAAGAAGCAGTCAAACTGCTTATAACAGAAGACCAACTATATAGAAAAGCCAAACTAGCATAATAAAAAATGTTGGCTCAGGCACTGCCATTAACCTCCATTTTCAAGACAAAATGTCAGTGCTAGGAATGGTAACTAAATTTCTAAATCAAAGGCATAGAACCTGAAGTTCCAGGGTTGTATATGACTGCAAGATCCCTAGGTAAATTCCAGAGGTCTCAAAAAGTTATCCCAAATGTTTATTTACAACCTACCAGAAGGAGAAAATTATAAAATAGAACAATAAATTGGGAAGTTGCAATTTAACCATCAGATTCAAATCCCTATTCACTACAGGAATCCAGAATAAGTTTTCCCAAAGAGATGGGCTTTCTAGAATCCTCTTGAACACATCCAGAGAAGAGCCAACTACCTCTCTGGGGAATTTGTTTCATTGTTGAACTGCTCTTATTGTTTGGAAATTTTTCTGACTACTCAATTGAGATTTGTCTTCTTGTAACTTAAATATTTTATTCCTACCCTGCTCCCCATCATGAAGAAGAATCCATCTTGACCTTTTTCTATGTGACATCTTTTCAAATACAGTGAAACCTTGGATTGCAGCATAATTCATTCCAAAAAAATGTTTGTAATCCAATACACTTATATAGTGAAGTGAAAACACATGTGGTCACAATACGTTCACGTAAACACAACAAAGCATAATGCATGTAATACTTATAATATATAATAAGTACATGTTTACGCTCGCACAGATGCTGCCTGTATGAGAGAAGAAAACTCAGTTGTGAGATTTCCAGTATGAGCTCATTGCATCATGATAACCAAGTTAAATTTTATTCAAAAATGATGCTCGTCTCACAAAGCACTCATAAAGCACATTATTCGTAATCCAGGGTTCCACTGTATTCGAAAAGTGGTATCATCTTGCTCTTCAATATTTTTCCTCTCTAATAGAAAATTATTCAGCTCCTTCAATCTTACTTAGTGGGGCTTGACTTCTAGTTTATCTGATTCTCTTCACTGTTCTTATTCCACATTCTCTGAATTATTGTTCAGTCATGCAGTCACGTCCAACTCTTTGTAACCCAATGGACCACAGCATTCCAGGCCTCCATGTCCTCTACTGCTTCCTAGAATCCACCCAAACCCACCACACTGACTATGCTATCTAACATCTCAACCTCTGCCTTCCCCTTCTCCTTTTGCCTTCAATCTTTCTTAGTATCAGTCTTTTCCAATGAGTCTTCTCGTTGCATTATATGGCCAAAGTATTTGAGCTTCAGTATCTGTCCTTCCCAGAGATACGTAACATTGTACAAGAGGTAGCTACTACAACCATTCCCAAGAAAAATAACTGCAAGAAAGCAAAATGGCTTTCTGATGAGGCTATACAAATAGCTGAGGAAAGAAGGAAACAAAAGGCAAGGGAGAAAGGGAAAGATATATCCAACTGCAGATTTCCAGAGAATAGCAAGGAGAGATAATAAGGCCTTCTTAAATGAACAGTGCAAAGAAATAGAAGAAAACAATAGACTGGGAAAGACTAGAGAGATCTTCAAGAAAATTAGAGACATCAAGGGAAGGTTTCATACAAAGGTGAGCATGATAAAGGACAAAAATAACAGAAGCAGAAGATATTATATACAGAATATACAGAAGACCTACACAGGAAAGATCTAAATGTCCCTGATAACCATGATGGTGTGGTTGCTGAGCTAGAGTCAGATCTTTTATTTCTTTGCATAGTGGTTTTCCCTACTTTCCTCAATTTAAATTTTGCAATATGAAGCTCATGATCTGAGCCACAATCAGCTCCAGGTGTTGTTTTTACTGCCTGTATAGAACTTCTCTATCTTTAGCTGCAAATAATATAATCAATCTGATGTAACTGTTGACCATCTGATGATGTCTATGTGTAGAGTCACCTCTTGGCTTGTTGGAAAAGTGTATTTGTCATGACCAGTGTATTCTTTTGACAAAATTCAGTGAGACTTTGCCCTGTTTTATTTTGTACTCCAAGGCCAAACTTGCCTATTACTCCAGTTATCTTTTGACTTCCTACTTTAGCGTTCCAGTCCCCTATGATGAAAAGGACATCTCTTTTTTTGGTGTTGTTCTATGTTCAATGGTTTCCTCTTGACTTTGCTTATTGGAAGCCTACTGGAAAAGTCACAAATAGTGATCATATAACCTTGAGATGCTGCAACAATTTTAAGTACATGCCGGTTGCCAAGTGTCCAAATTTTGATTCCGTGACCATTTGGATGCTGCGACAATCATAAGTCACATTTTCAGTGCCTTTATAACTTCAAAAAGTCATGAAATTAATGGTTTTGAATTAAGGATTACCTGTATCAATTTGGTATTGTGTTCAAAATAAGCATTATCTCCATCAAATCATGACTTAAAATTCTGATGAGTAGAGAATCTAGGAATAAATTTGGCTGTATTACTTACTATTGCTTTCTAAACAGAATGAAGAATCATTTGTGAGTTCTCTTTTTGAACTATTACATGTTCATTTGTCATGGCACCTAGTCTACATTTAAGTAACTTGATAATTAGACAAGGTCTGTGGAATATTTTGGTAAAACCTTTTTAAAATGAAGTCCTACAGAAAATTAATAATAAAGGAGAAGGATAATTTTTCTATTTTCAATTCAGTCCTGTTATTTCATTCAAGCTTTCATAGTTGTTGGCAAAACACACATTTGTTGTTGTTGCTGAAGTCTGAATTAAATAGCTGTTTTCTTTTTGTTCCTGCCCATTAGCATTTTGTCATCGACACTGAACATCTGAGATTCTCTTTCTTCTGAAATTAGCTAAAAAGTTTGTTTTATATACCTTTAAACTTAATTAAATTATATTAAAATGATTAAATGCATCTAGTGTGATTCTCCTCTCCTCTCCTCTCCAATCTCCAGTATTTTATTAGAAAATTCAAATTATTGGCAAGTTTTTTAAGGCATTTGGGGCCAAGGTCAAAGTCTTCACAGCTTTTAAATGGTTGAGAGATCTCTGGAACCCCCAAGCGTTAATCATGTTATACCTCTATTTTGGTTGGCCTGATCTGATATTCTGTGTTTCGCTTATGCTGTATCTTTTCTCCATCAGATGTTCTTGTTCTTTTTTGGGCTGTTTCCACTACCAATTTCCTTAATGATATCTTATGTAACATATCTGTTCATGTGCTTAGTTATTTTATAATTTGGTTCTTTTTAAAAAAAACTTGTCCACTGAGAAGACTGGGCAGCAGTCTTCTATTCTTCTACATAATTAACCTATCAGCCTTTTAAAAATCATCTTGGAACAATGACTGCCCAGTCACCATCAATTTAGCTATAAAAACTCCAATGAAGAAACAAACTGTTCAGTGCTTTTCAAAATGCTAAGACCAAAAGGTCCAAGTGTGGCTCTGGGGGTGGTGTGCTCCATAGGGTTGAGGAAACCACATAAAAAGTCTATTTACTGGCCCATGTTCTCTTGATCAATTGTGGCATGTGGCTTTAAGCATGAGCCATCATTGACAAGAGAAGCTTAACCCAAAATGGTTACAGCTGTCATCTTGACTTTTT
>JANHZU010001505.1:249804-266433 GCA_032468055.1 Acrochordus granulatus | reverse complement strand
CTCTGGCAGAGCTCTCATCTTCATTAGAGCACACAAGCCCCCCAACCACAACAAGGTGGTGCCTCACTGGGGGGTTTATTAAGGTGGGCAACTGTTATTATCTCATTCTGTCAATGGGAGGGAAAACAGCTGAAATAAAATGAGTGGCTGAAGGTCACATGCGATATTAGCAGTAGGCAAAACTAAGTGAAGTGGGAAACATAAGGAATAGCACTACCTCAAGGTACTCACTGCTTAAAGTAAAAGAAAAAAACCCTTCTCAAATTGTTGAATCTGATTTTAACATTTTGGGCAAGATGGCGTATTTAGTGCTCTTGAGGGCAGCAGGCTAGTGTGGGTCATGTTGCAAGACTCATGTATGACATTTTCCTTCTCCAGAATATTACCATTTATTCACTATGTCTCCTGGCATTTTTATGGTGCCCATTCAAAGAAAATTCACAATGCAGCAAAATGTTTCATGAGGCTGGGTGACTTTCTACTTATTAGCTCAGTGAGGGGCTTTTCCTAAGAGGGCTGTCTGTGATAGAACCAGTCAACCCACCACATGCAAACATAACTGGGGTGTTGGCCCAGGAGGATGAGAAGAGCCAGGCATGTGTTTATGTGTGATTACTCCAGAAGGAACAACTGGGTAATGGAGCAGCCATTCCCCTTATATCCAGTGCACAAGGCCTTCCTTGAGCAAATTCAGAAGCTAGAAAAACTCACAATAAAAGGTGAGGTGGAAATGACAGAAAGAGATGAATCTAGGCTGCATGTGTTACTCCATTGCACAGAAGAAAGGAGAAAGATATGCATAGCAATAGGGAAGCATGATTGTGACCAGCATAATGGAAAACATGGAAAGTAGCTCAATGTTGCTGAGGTCTCAGGATGGCTTCCTGATGTGGCTTAAAAAGATTGACTTTAGAAAAATCCCCAGTGGATGCCTGATTTAAGGCTACCGTGGCTAATGACGATCATATTGTATACAATATTAGTGCCTAATCTGCAAATAACAAAATCTGTTCCAAAAAATCTGATAAAACAGGTGTGACTGACATCTGAAATGCACAAAGCCTGGCCTTCTTTTATATTGCAACATGCTACATCTGAGCCCTGATTACAATTCTACAGAGCCTGAAGAGTTTAATTCATCATTAAATATCAATGGCTCACCTATTCCCCAGTGGTCTGTTCAACATATCTACTAGGCATACTTGCTCTTGCTCTTTAAAGTGTCTACTGTTATAGCTATATAATATAAGCTATAACATATACCTATCCATGAAGAAGTTTCCAAGTTGTATTTTCAGGGAAGAGAAAGAAAATTTCTATCTGAAATCCTAGAAACATGTTCTCAAATTGTGTATGTAACTGCAGACATAATTCTGCTTGATTAATGTTGCTCATTAAATGTTACCATTTATTAAGATATCATTAGTGGAAATGATGTTTTATCATCCAAGGGGTGCCTGTTTTCCTCTATTCCCAGAAGCCACATACATAAAAAAGCATGAATACACTCCAAAATGAACACATTAGGAATCTCTTTGTACCCTTCTAATAACTTACCCAGAGGGGACTTGCATCCAGCACTTACAGAAAGCTGTTTCCTATTTAAGCATTATATATATGCAAGTTTTGGTACAGTATCTACTCTAATATTATGCGTGTACCTTCTTCTATAATTTATTTATTTATTTACACTTCATTATTTTTATAAATAATTCAGTGTGGTGAACATGCCTAATACTTCTTCCCCCTTCTCTTTTACCCACAAAAACCACCTTGTGAAGTAGGTTAGACTGAGAGAGAGTAACTGACTCAGAGTCACCCAACCACCTTTCATGCCTAGGTGGGATTTGGATTTTTCTTCAAGGAGAATCTTTATAGAATTATAGGATAAAGATGAAGAGATGTTGCAAGTCTTTATTCATGTTTTAGGTGCTAATTTGTTATTTTTTCCTATCTGTGATGAATATGCTTTTCAAGGAGGCCAAGGGAACATTTTCTACCTCTGTCAGTAGTTCAAAGGGCATTCATTAAAAAAGTAGCTTAAATGAGATTAGTTTTCAATATTTATTCTCTACTCTGGTGATTGATCAGGACAGAAACAACTACTTGTTTTGTTATTTGATACAAAAAGTAAAGAAGTTCTCCTGACCCAAACCCTTCATTCAGTGCAAGTTTGCACCGGGTTAACATTGTCTTTGTTCAACACATAATATAACTTTCCTATTTTTCTCTATTGCACTTACTTTGCATCTTAAAGGTGAGTGTATTGATTTGTTGAGGTTATATCATTTCTTGCAAATCCACTGTGTGGTCAGTTTGATATTGAGTTCTGGTTTCCTAATAGAGTGAACGGCTGTTCTGACTTTTATAAAGCATGCTAATATTCTTTTCCTTTTCCCCTTCCTTAATTCTTTTAAATAATGCAGTTGATACCAAGCACCTATAAAGTGAAGGCATTAATTCCCCTCCTTCAACTCAAAAAATAATCTAGGTTGACTTTTAAAAGTCTAGATATTCCTCATGCCCCAGTTAGCTTCTACTGATTGATGGAAGGTCCACTTCAAATCCATACATAAGATATGGAGTTAGGTCTCTTCAGATGTAGTTTCTCCCTTCCTTCTCCCTTGTATGTTGCTTTTTACCCAACATTTCCTTTCTCAAAGCACAACAAAAAAAGTGAATCCTGAAACTTTTTGGTGCTGCAACTTAATGCCATTCTGAGAAAAGTTTGGAATAATAAATGCCCCCCCTTTTTTTCCCTTTCAGGGACTGAAGATAAAGGAAGAAAAGAGATACTTTTTGCCTGCTTTTCCTTCACGCAAAGTTATGCAAAGACTGGTGCTCTTCATTAACTGTTTTGCTATGGCCCTTCAGAGGGCTTGGAAAGGGATCTTGTGAACTCATTTCCAGACGCAGCTACCTCTCTGTTCTTCAGCACCTGCATTGAAATGGATACTGGAGTTGACTGGAAATTTTGACAGACAAGTGATGGTTAAGGGGAAGGGAACAATGCTTTGAAACATTGAGAAGCCATTTTAGTCTCAGACCTTTGAAAAGTTGGGAGATGCTGTTTCCAAGTCAGCTGAATTAAAGAGTTTGGTAACAGAATCCTTGGTTTCCATGGATCTTTAGGGTGATAGGATTGAGTTTCAAGTGGGATTTGGCAATGACTGGGAAGAAGGGGGGATCTGTGTGCATGGAGCAACTCTCCTTCTGTTTGTTCATGAGCATCTGCTGTGGCTGGTGGTATCAGCCAGTGAACACAGCCAAACCAAAAGGCCAAGGACACCCCCACATGAACTCCATTCGCCTGGATGGGGATATCACTTTGGGAGGCCTCTTTCCTGTCCATGGACGGGGCTCTGAGGGAAAGGCTTGTGGAGAGCTAAAGAAGGAGAAGGGGATTCATCGTCTTGAGGCTATGCTTTTTGCTCTGGACCGAATCAACAATGATCCTGATCTACTTCCAAACATCACTTTGGGAGCCCGCATTCTGGATACCTGTTCTCGAGACACACATGCTTTGGAGCAGTCCCTCACCTTTGTTCAGGCCCTAATTGAGAAGGACAGTACTGAGGTGCGTTGTGTTAATGGGGGACCACCAATCATCACGAAGCCGGAACGCGTGGTTGGGGTAATTGGTGCATCTGGCAGCTCTGTTTCCATTATGGTGGCCAACATCTTACGCCTCTTCAAGGTAAGATTGCAGTCTATTTGTTTCTTTCTCCTCATTTTCTCCTATCTGCACAAGATAATTTACAATTCAGTCTGCAGGTACTAAAATAGCTGCCAGTGACAAGTGGTAAAACATTAAAGTGGTTTAAATAATAATAATAGAAACTGAGTTCTTACTTCCTGGTGAGTAAAGGAAGAGATCAAAAATTGCTCTATATTCTGTGGGTGTTTAAAGAGCTCTCTGTCTTCCTTGGGGAATCTGACCCTTCTCTTCAGGTTAGGGAAGTACCTCTGCTTTCCACTTTTGTAAAGGAAAACTGATTCTAATTCTGTAACATACTGCAAAGAATGTGTTTCCCAATGTTCAGAGGGGAGAATTTTAATATTTCTTTTTCTGTGGAGTAGAATATTCATGTTGGGTGCATTTCAGAAGATACTATCCTAAGTGAGAGAGTATGCACAGTAGAAGTGTCCTACCAGGCCATTTATACACCAGTATGAGGGAGAAGTCTTCTTTTAATGCACATGGTAATTTTTAAAACTTGGGGCCGCAATCAGCCCTAAGGACAGCTGAGGACATCCCCTGTGCTTGATTGGTCTTCTTTTGTCTGAAGAATTCTCACATGATGTCTTTTAACATTCCTAATTATAGCAAGGACAGAGCAAGTTGTTTGTGATGCACACCTGACAATGGCAAGCTTTTGTGCTGTATTATTAAAAAGACTTCACTATTCTAAAGGAGAGAGGAGAAACCACTGTGTTGAACAAATGCTAGAGCAATACAGTCTCTTTTTCACATGTGACAGATCTGTTATACAGTAATATTCTTAACATCACAAGTATGCTTTTAATTTTAAAGCTAATGGTTTCAACACTTTTATGCTTCTCGTTAGATTAAACTTCCTCAGCTTTGGACTTCGACCAGCATTCAGCCATAGTGCCTGTAGATTTTGATAAACAAATTCAACTTATCTGAAAGACACTAGGATAAGGAAGGATGCTTTAAGTAGGCTACATTTCTAAACTACTAAATGTCAGGCTTGTTTGTAGAATGTGGCACTATAAGTATTTCTCAGCATCTGAGGTCTGACCCATTCACTTTAAAATCACAACACGATTACCGTTTCCTGGATAATTAGTTGAACTAAGGTATAATATTAAGTATAATATCCAAAAGGAAAATGACTCTGAATTTGAGATAGTCCTCCAAACAAAAGGAATATCCTGTGTAATACCTGGCTCCTGCACCTTAACGAACAACCAACGCCACCTGAAATTCACATTAGAGATTTTCTTCTCCCCAATAAACATGTTTCTCAGAATCCATACTCCAAAAACAAAAAAAGGGGGGGCATGACTAGATGTCTGTCTGTCTCCCTATCTATCTTAAAATCAACTGCTAATAAAATAAAGTACCCCACTTAAGTATTGTTGTTCAGTTGCTCAGTCATGCCAGTCTCTCTGCAACCCCATGGACGTCAGGCTTTCCTGTCCTTCACTCTATCCCAAACCCACACCCACCACACCAATTATTCTATCTAACCATCTCATCCTCTGCCACCTCCATCTCCTTTTGCCTTCAATCTTTCCCAGCATCATGGTCTTTTCCAATGAATCCTCCCTTCACATTAGGTGGTCAAAGTATTTCAGCTTCAGTTTCTGTATGTGTCCTTCTAATGAACAGTCAGGGTTGATTTCCTTTAGGACTGATTGGTTTGATCTATTTGCAGTCCAAGGGACTCTCAAAAGTTTTCACCAGGACCACAATTCGAAGGCATCAATTCTAACACCAAATAAGATGTTGTTTTCATCATAGGGATTGGAATGCTAAATTAAGAAGTCAAAAGATGACCAGATGAAACCAAAGCAAAGGCTAATAGAGTTTTGTCAAGAAAATATGCAGGTCGCAGCAAACACTATTTTTCAATAACCCACATGGACATCATCAGATAGTCAACATCAAAATCAGATTGATTATATTCTTTACAGCCAAAGATGGAGAAACTCTATACAGTCAGTAAAAACAAAAATGGAGCTGACTATGACTCAGATCGTGAGCTTCTTGTATGTAGGCTTAAATTGAAGAAAGCGGGGACAATCACTAGACCATTCAGGTATGACCTCAATGATATCCCTTATGAAAATATAGTGAAGAAGATGAATAGATTTATGGATTGTAGGCCTTCATAGAACCAGTCAACTTCAGCCTCTTTGGCATCAGTGGTTGGGGCATAGACTTGGATTACTGTGATGTTAAATGGGTTGCTTTGGATTTGAACTGAGATCATTCTTTGGAGATTGTACCCCAGGACTGCTGTTTACACTCTTTTATTGACTATGAGGGCTACTCCATTTCTTTCAAGAGATTCTTGTCCACGATAGTAGATGTAGTGGTCATCTGAATTAAATTCATCCATATTTTCTGGTAGGGCATCTGCACCCTGATGAAAAGTTTCACCTACTACATTTTATCTGGTCAGTTATCTCTAGGAAAGCAATCTTAAATCAACAGTGAATAATCAGCTTGAAGTAGTTTCCTATATTATGTTAAGAATGGAAATGTCGTCCTTTGCATGGATGAATATCATCCCTGGATTGGGGGAGGTCTAGGTGGGGAAATGGAGTTAGGGCTTTCTTTATGGATGGAGGGTTGCCAAATTCTCCACAAGATCCCTGGGGTAGCTGAGGAGGGGTGTGACAACTTATTTTGTGAGGCAGTCCCCCACTTTTCTTCTTTGCCTTGCACACCAATTCAAGAGGGTAAGTTTTTCACTCTGTAACTTACTCTAAATTACTCAGCTCTGCCTTTTTTCCTAACCATTACAAATAAAACACTCCCATTATCTTCAAGGCTTTTGGGCAGAGGCTGTCTCATAAATATTTATCATTTCAGCTTTACATCCCAGGGTAATGAGGGATCTCTTGTTTAATACACGCCACTTGTTCTTTTCCACCCAAGTAACCCCATAGCTTTTTCAATCTCAGTGACAGCTAATGGGATGCAATTTAGGGTTGAACCTAAAGATTTTCAGGAATTTATTGTGTTTCCTGATCCATAGCATTTATTTTATTTATTCAGATTAGTGTGCCACTCTTTAAAAAAAGGTATGTTTCTTTCTTAACAACAATAATAGCAGTATTTATATTACTCCCACTACCGGACACATTTTTGTAAAAACAATTGTTCTCTGTCAAAATTAATGTATTCATGAAATAAAGCAATCAAGGCTTCAGTCCTATACAGATTTAACTTAGCTGCAATGGACACAGTGAGACTTCAGAATCATGTTAAAAGAAATTAGTTGCTCTGTAAAGATGTTAAATTAAAATGTGTAGCTGGCAATGCAAACCTAAATGTTTTTATATGGGAAAAAGTTTGATGACATTGTTCTCAGTGAAGTGCATATAGTATTGTAGCCTTAATTATAAAAAGTTGAATACAGAATGTGCTATTATACTCCTCTTAACAGTAGAAAAGCTAGTTGCTGAATCCTATTAATGTCAATTATCAAGGTCACCATCCTTAAATAGAGAGTAGCTCTCAACTGAATTCAGAAAACATTTTCATGCACGTGCTTAGCATTTAGCAAACCTGCAAAGACTATTGATTTTGGGTAGGTCTTTATTAACAAAATACATCTAGCTACAGGACTTCACTTTGGATATCTTGCCTGCTTTTAATTTTGAAGAAGTCAAGTTTGGTGAATGAGGTGGTATCATATTTCATGCCAGGGTAGACAATTATCCATTAATAAAATTTCAACACATTTTAATGGTAATTTTTATCAAGAAGTTGTCACTCAAAGATAACAATAAGGGACATTTTCAACATTCCCCTGGGAAAAGATGAATTCAGAGTCTGTTTTTTTTCAGAATGCACATTTCATATGGCCCACCAAAAAACAGTGTAACAAATAAAAAGGATAAAGGCCAATTTACATCATACTAGCTTACATGAATCTATGAAACTAAGGTTGCTTAAGAGACATGGTACTGTGCATCAGCTATAGCCTGAGTTAAAATATATCGGTGGCCCTAAGTTGATAGAAAGACATGGCATTGAAAGCCAGCATTATTGTTACAACACTCTTTCCTCCATGCTCCGGTCAGATTATATACACATTAATTAGCACTAAACCTGCCTCCAAAGCATCATCCAGGTAACACCTTTCACCTGCTATCTCACCTATACTGGAATTCAATTTGGTTCAAGGACAAGGTGGACAGATTATCTCCATATCCTGGATCCTGAAAACTCCTGGCTTGCTGCACATGTTTTTCTGAGTGCTCAGGGCAGTTTATATGGAGAGTCTCTCTACATTTTCTCTCCATACTAAAACCCAGTGAGGAAGGTGAGGTTGAGACAGAACTGGCCCAGGGTCTCCCAGTGAATTTCTATGGTTAACAGTGAAACTGGATTTTTTTTCCAGTCCTGGTTCAATATTCTAGCCGCTCCATCACTCTGCTTCTCAAATAGGAATGGCGCAGCGCAATCTGAATCCCTGAGTTTTTATGCTATTTACTTGAGGACAATTGTTACAATGAAAACATTTAAAAGCAAAAGCAGACAAGTTATGCTCCATAACCATTTTATACAACAGAAAGAAGTGTCTTTCTGTATTCCGTTGTATTATGACAATACTGATAAGTTTGATAAGTTTAATAAAACTGATAAGTTTGGTCTAGTCAGTGGTTAAGACACCAGGCTAGAAAATGGGAGATGGTGAGTTCTAGTCCCCTCTTAGGCATGAAAGCCAGCTGGGTGCTTTTGGGCTAGTCACTGTCTCTCAGCCCAATTCACCTCACAGGATTGTTGTTGTGGAGAAAAAGGAGGAGGAAGAAGTATTAACTATGTTTGCTGTCTTATTTATAAAAGTAATAAACATAGGATTAAATAAATAAATAAATTTCGATACTAGAATGATACATTTCCTAAAAAATGACATTCTCAGAATAATTCACTTAACTGGCTTACCATTTCTAGCCAGTTAACAATGTCTCGATGAGCACGCATGGATCCTTATGATAATTATACAGAAAATACTTAGCTTTATCATAAAAGATAGTTTCATTTAGAACAGCTTTTCCCTGATCAGAGGCCTTCCAAGTACACTGGATTTCAGCTCGTGTAATTATCAACCAACATGAACAGAGTTATTATCAACCAACATGAACAGAGTTAATCTATTACACCTAACAGGGGAGCTTCAGCAGAAATTCACACACTTTCCTTTCCCATAATAACACATGAGGGTATATGACTTTTTATCTTTTCTCATAGATGGGATGTGGAGTATACTTTAAAGTAAATAACTTCTGATGTTTTTATTTTAAAAAGCTGTCTTGACTACCCTTGTGATAATGTAAAATAATTTTTACTTAATCTGAACTCATTCCTTATTCTTAGCAATGGGAGTTATTTCTATGAACAACAGCACTGATGCTTTAAATATAGTGTTATAAATATAATTCTTTTGAAGTTGCGTTATGATTACCTTCACTCCTCCAAACTTGGAATGCTAAGAAAAGGTAGGAAATACCATGAACCAATCTGTGCCCCCCCAACAGAAGAGCGCAAACATTGAATTTACATGCATGCCATGCCACTTGAGCTGTGGAATAACTCTGGAATAACAAAAATCCTGCATTATACAAAAAAGAGGAAAACCCTCACTCTGCACCTTTATTTATTTGTTGGATTTATTGGGCTATCCAATTCAAACAATGCAACTCTGGGTGACAACAGCCAAAAACCAACCAACCAACCTCAAAGAACCACCACATTACCCCAAGTAGATCCCCTGCAAAGAACCATTACAAAAGAACAATTAAAAATATACCAATATATAAAATAGTAATCAAGCATAAGGGGATTCCATGCAATTGGTACCAAATGCCAAGGGAAAAGGCTAGATCTTAACACTTTTCCAAAGGTGGGTAGGGTTGGGGCTGCTGAATATTGGAGTAAATCATTCTAGAGCAAGAGAAGGAATCATTATTGTTCTTTGAGTATGATTTTTGAGATATATACTGTAACATATAACACTTATATGTCATTTGGTTCATCCTAAATTTATCTGAGTGCATAGGACATTTTGTATTTCAGTCTAGATGCTGTCTAGGGCATTTCCATGTTCATTCCTTATGAGTAATGAGTTATTAATTGCAACTCTTCCCTTTGTCTTCTTATAACTATTGTTATAAGAATATATATATATATATATATGATTATATATATAATAATATATTATTCTTATATATATATTCTTTCTATATATAAGAATAATATATTATTATATTTTCTTTTCTGCCTTTTAAGAATGCATCAACTTGTCTCCAAAATTCTTCCTTTGACTACCTAAAGCTGGGTTCAGAGGAGTGTATCTTCTGTGTTTCTTGCTTCATTACTTTCACCCATGGATTTACTCCTCTCTGTCTTTCTCATGAAGAGTTGGTCCAATCATTATTTTTAAATAATATTAATTTATATTCTGCCTTTAAATCACTCAAGCTGGTGAACATATCTAATGCTCCTTCCTCCTCCTATTTTCCTCACAACAACAACCCTGTGAAATAAAGTGAGCTGAGAGTGGCTGCCCAAGGTCACCTAGCTGGCTTTCATGACCAAGATAGGATTAAAACTCACAGTTTTCCAGTTTCTAGCTTGGTGCCTTTACCACTTGACCAAACTGGTTCTGTTCTTCTTTTGAACTGATAATTCCTTTTTTCCCTCATTGGCTAAACTATGGCCATTTATTAGTTCAATGGGTTGACTTTTTCTTCAATTACTTTTGTGAACTTTAAATTATTGCAAATGTATGCTAGATTATTTTCAGACAGGAAGACAAACAAGTCACAAGTACTACAGGCTACAATTTCAGATTCCTATTTCTTCTTATTTCCTTCTCAGGTTCTTATAGTAGCCAAATACAAACACTTGACTGAAAATTTGTTATAGACTTCTCCTTAAAATTCTATGGCACATCTCTGGTTAGTGCTTTCAATTCAGTTGCTTAGTAAGCAAGTTCTTAACTTTCTGGATATCTTATATTCCTATTTCAGACTCTGCTTACTCAGAAGGAAGCAGTCACACAAACACCAGCACTGAGCAATCAGCAGGATTCAGATCTTGCAATCAGCAGCTATTTAGGATGTGGCCTTCTACCCCTCACAAATTAGCATACACTGTCTCAGAAGACTTAGCTTCTCTGGTCATTCCCCTCTCATCCTCCTGTTGAACTCTCCTGGCAAGCTCCAGTTGATTCTGTTTGCTTACTTAGGAAATCAGCCAATTAGAACTTTCTATCAAGTGCAGACAGAATGAAAGAGACATCTCTGTTCAATCTAATTCAGTTGGCAAATTCAGCACATTTAGCACAAACAGCTCTGAGATTAAGGTCTATCTTCTTAGGCTACTTTTTTATTATTCATTGAGGTGAAGGGGAAACTTCCTCTTCCTTAAGAGTAAGTTTCATCATCAGGGGAAAGAATTGTTTTTTAACTTAGTGCCTGATGAGTTAAAAGGATGAAGGAACAGAACTATTGGCTGAAGAATTCTGGGAAATGAAGTCCATACATCTTAAAGTTTTGTATTTGGCATTTGCAACTGCTTGTCTGTATCCTACTTTTCTTCCTTTAGGGGTCACTGTGACTTCCAAATGCCTTTTTTCTATCAGCAAAAGGGATCTCTGCAGTATCTAGTGTCCTAGATGATATGATAATAGTTGCCTTCATGCTCTGAAAAATGTGTTTGGGTCAACCAAAACATATCCACTGATATGTTAAAATTCATATCCACTGATTGTTAAAATTCATAGCTACTAAGGCCCATTGAAAAAATTGGGTAGAGCAAAAAACAAAATCAAAAGCTGTGTGGCAAAATCACTCAGGCAAATCTCTCTCTTTCTCTCTCTTTCACTGTGTGTTTGGTGGATAACAGAGACCGGAAAGCCATACTGAAGGTGAGCTTAAGCTGAATTATGCTCATAATTAAACAGAATAGCTCTAATGTCCTGGATTAGGTAATAAAGCCTTCAAACCCCAGGTTGGTCCTGTTAGTAAAGCAAAAACGAACCCAGAAATCATCATTAAAGCCATAGCTTAATTTATTTTGAAAACTTAGTCTCTTCCCTGTCACTATGAGATTGATATAGACCTCTATGTTGTGAAAGAGGCCAATACTAGTCCCTTCATCTGTAGGTAAAGATGGTTGCAGATAGTAGCCAGAACCACACAGAGACAATTTATTGCTAGAATTAAAGGCATAATACTTCAGCCCCTAACTGAATAGCAGATTATGTAAAGTAATTTGGGGTGTATGGCAGGAAATCTCATAAGCATTACTTCCTCCCTGGGTAATAAAAATAGAAGAAAAATACATTAAATAAGAAGCAAGCTGCCTCTCTTTCACGACACTCAGAATGAACGGTGTGAGGAGTCATCCCATTTCTAAGAATTTGTAATCCTGAACAATCACCAAGAAAGTTAGCTTAAAAAGTATTGAAGCCCAGATTGTTTGAGTTTAGAGCTTCACCCTCACTGGTCTGTTGTATTATTGAAGTCCTAGATTTGTCTCTGAATTTGCAAGCCACATGGGAGGGAAAAATGATATGAATAAATCTGCAAAGTAACACCCACTGATGGCAGGGCGGCACATTTTCTGAAAATTTGTGCAGGGTTCCTGCACTCCAAGGGAGGTGGTGTCATTACACATCCACCAGAACATCTGCAAACTCCTGCTTCCTTTTCATAGATTTGAATGGAAGCCTGACCTCCTGTTCCTTGCCATGAACCATGAGTTCACACTTACATTTTACATGTTACAGGAAGCCGCAGCTCCCTCCAGGGGTTCTGCAAACAGAATCTCATAAGCCAGATGCAGCCTGGCTGCTTAATGCACCTGAAGGAGCTGTATTCTTCCTTGGGTGGTGATGGTGGTAGTGGTGATGGTGGTGGTAGTGGTGGGGAACAGAAGTGGCCGCTCACACAGTAGAAGCTTAAGGTCACTCCGGCTTTTGTAAAAAAGCGGACAAAACCAGGAATGCGTATGGGGCTGAATTGTCAGCAGGGTAGCAGAGGGATTACAAGAAACCTGTGACTCTGCCTCTTTCTGCCTTTGCTGGTAGCTTGTGTGTGTGTGTGTGTGTGTGTTAACAAGTGCCATACAACAGATTGAGGCTGGTATAAAGGCCTGGGACTGTGCAAGGAGTCCCCTGCTGGGCTTCAGCTGGGCTTGCAATTAGCAATAAGCATGCAATGATTATTGTTGTGGTGGCTGATGGCAATCTGAAGTGACAAGTTTTATGGGGGGAAGTTAAAGTAAATGTGTGTGTGTGTGTGTGCACGCGTGTGTAAGATGTTCAAAGAGAGGGAGAGAAAGAGACTCCTTCTTGCTCACAAACCATTAAGCAAAAGCCCCTCTGCAGTTTAGTCAGACCTATTTTATGTCATTCACAAAGGTCTCACAAAAGTCTGCTGAAAGAATATTTTTCTTTCTCCTCTCTCTGCCTTGGAATGGAGTTTTTCTAGGTCATGGATTCTCTGCTGCCCTATTTAGTGTCAAAAAATACGCATTTGCCTCAAATTAGCCCAAAGCTTGTCGAGAAGGGTGAGAGATTAAACATACAAAATTACTCAGCAGGCAGCTGCCTGGGTACATTTGGAGAACTGAGAAGCTATTTAAACTGACGACAAGACATTATGTATTTCTGACAAAAGAACGTAGTAATCCTACCTGCTTGCTTTAACCACTGCCATTTGCCCATTTGATGTGCTCTAATGCCCATGTGAGCAAAACTCTGGGCGATGCTGCTCCATAACCATAGTAACTCACACCCACGACCCTTTAGTTCAGTTCTGGTTTTCCAACCAGAATGAATCCAACCTATGAAACACCACCGAGGTGGACCCTGCCCTGGGAAACTGCAGAGATGGCCCCTTCTCTCTGGTCCACACTACAGAATCTCTTTTGAAAGGCTGAAAGGGGGGAGTCTGTGGCAGACTTTTGAATTCAAGGTGTTTGGAAGGTAATGGGTTCAGTGGAATGAAAAAATCGAGGATCCCGCTGAGCCTAAAAGGAAGGGAACAGAGGGGCATTTCTTCATGAATGGTAGGCTTTTTAAGATGTTAAACCACAGCCCCATCTCCCAGTTTTGACTGATCGGTGAAATATAAGTCCCAGGCACATGTGTGACATGTGTTTTCCTTAAATTAATCCACTAGGCTCTCAGCTGTTGTAGATATCAAGAAGAACATGGCAGAAATCCATTGGGATTTCAGATGAAGATCTTGAGACCTGCTCATCTTATGTACACTGAAATTCTTGGGCATTGATCCTCAAAAAAGGGCTACAATAAATGAACCTGAGAACTGACGGATCTCTCTCCATCTCCCCACCATCCTTAAACCTCAACATAATAATTTTAAAGGCTGTCTGATGCATTATGGGGATGAAAGTGTTACATAACATGCTTAAACTAGGCACCTTTGTAGCAATGATAGGAAGTGGAAGACTAGGGACAGCTGTCTACTCTCAGGTTGAGTGTCCCACTTTGAGTTGTTTATAAAAATAATAAGATAAAAAGGTAAAAAAAATCTGAAAAAAAAGAGAGGGAGATCTCCAGGAGGGAAATCACTCCCACTTCCCCTTAATCACCCCATCCTCCCAAACTCTGTTGAACTATTTTGTATCTGTAGATCCTGGAACCTTTCAAAACCTCAGGAAGCTTTTATGGTTGCCAAGCTCTTGAGGAATACATAACCTTGTGACATGTTGATAAACTAGCTATGTACTACATAGACTGGATTACTTGATTGAGCACATGAAAGCAATATTTTAAATGCTGGCATGAATAAAAATCACACAAAGCAAGCAGCATCTTAGAAGATGTATTCCCCAAATATTGGAATAGAAAAAGGAAAGTCCTCTTCCACTGTGATCCTTAAAAGGAATAACCACCCCCAATACTAGTATCTATTAAAAGTACAGTTAGGTCTCATGCACAATGCATGTTAGCTAATCATGTTGTTTGCAAATAATGTCATGACCTGCATGGCATCACTTGCTCCCCTTGCTTCCCTATTTTCCCCATCCATCCATCCATCCATCCATCCATCCATCCATCCATCCATCCATCCATCCTAATGGAACCTGTTCTTTTTACCAGATGTAGAAATTATATAATAAAATAGTAGAAGTTACATATCGAGATTTCTGGGTAATCACACCATAAATTATGAAGGCCCAGCAAATATATTTTTTCAAATGTACTTTTGAGCAATTTTTCAAATGCTTTCAACAAGGTTTCCTGCCTGGTTGGTACACCTGGACAGCAGCCTCAGACTGATTCTGGAAAGAGTAGTGTCATTGAATCTCATGGGCACCTAACCTCTCTTCATGCTCAATATTTTTATCCCCACTAATGAATTATGAAATGGTCCTCCTAACTTTTCTTACTCAAAATACAATGGCTATCAGAGCAAGAATTTCTCACTGGAATTCTTCTGGGTTTGGAACTGCAGGGATTTCAGATTCCTGGGGCAATGCAGATCACAACAAAAAGAATTAACAAAGACACATGAGCTCACATGCTTGTTGACTGTAATAAAGAAACTCTGAGTATGGTTTGATTTCCTGCAACTGTCAGTCCTACTGACCTATTTTCTTTGGAGCTAACTATTTATCATTAGGCCAAGGATATCAAAACTGCAGTTTCTGGGCATTAACTTATTCTAATTTAATCTAAGTAATTTATTCATATATATGCAGTTTCTTTATGCACCTGTTTTGTATATGATCACTGGCAGTACTGTTCAAGATCAAAGAAAGAGATTAACAAATGATAATCAGTTTCTAGACATTATCTGATGGTCCAGCTCTTTAGTGCTTTTTTCACTTTCCATCATGGCATCTTCAGGTTCTCTGCACTTTTTTCGGTACAGGTGATGGGGAGAGAAGTTCACTTATATCGAGAACCAAGAGAATGCTACAAATTTAATTTCAAATTTCTCTTGATGTAATTAATTTTTATTAAAGAAATGCCAACTTTGCTTATATAATATTTATGTATTTATACCACTTGCTTTCTGCTCATGGCTCCATGTATACAAAATGTGCATCCTTTTAAAAATATGTATAAAGTTTGTATTTCAAAAGTTGGAATTTGTGCCCAAGACACTTTTTTTTTCCTGGGAGGACTTATACATTTTTGAATTCTCTCAGCAAAGCCTTGTATTCAAATTAATAGAGTCCATTGCCTTTTCCTTTTTTTCTGAAATAGAGTCTGGGGATGTGTCACTAATTTGCAGAAAAAATATTTAACTCAAACTTCTTATTTTAGCATATTAAAGAACAGTTACTGAGCAGAAATTACTGCTACATTTGCTGTCTGTTTCTCATTCTGTGGGGTCCAGGCAGTTTCTGCTCTTCTGGATTCCTTCATTATTAGAAAGTATACACCTTCATCAACTTCTTCATCTTTAAGAAAAACCCAAGCCTTCATGATGTTCGTTATCTTAACTTACTATATTTAAGTACCAATCAGTAAATTGACAGTTTTGGGATGCTTTTGGCATCAGTTATATCAGGAGGAGCAAATAGATATCAGAATGTACATATTCTGCATATATATTCTAGAAATAAAATACAGAATAAATGATTATATTTGAATAGGTCTATACTATATACACACACACACATACATGCATACATACACACACATATATATGTATGTATATATATGTATACATACACATATATATACATACATAAAAACATACATACATACATATATACACACATACATCCACACACATACATATAGGCACAGTGGCTAGCAGTTAGTATGCTGGGCTTGTTGGCTGGAAAGTCAGCAACTGGAGTTTGAGACCCAGGTGCCATGTAATGGGGTGAGCTCCCATTACTTGCGCCAGTTCCTGCCAACCTAGCAGTTCAAA
>JANHZU010001505.1:234582-249704 GCA_032468055.1 Acrochordus granulatus | reverse complement strand
ATGCAAGTAGATAAATAGGTACCATCTCAGTGGGAAGGTAAGAGCATCCATGTGCCTTGGCATATAGTCATGCCAGCAACATGACCATGGAAGCATCTCTGGACAATGGTGGTTCTTTGGCTATGAAATGGAGGTGACCGTGAGTCCCCTAGAGTTAGACATGACTGAAAGGGGAAACCTTTACACACATACACACACAGATACAGTCACACACACTATATGTGTACTGTATGTGAACATTTCTGGAATGTGGGTTTTTGTTATGTTTTACAGAAATAAAAGTCGGGCTAAAGATATAAGGATGTGGGAACTTTTTTTTCAGCAGTGCCACTGAACTCTACAGCCCAGTACATGGAATGTACATTGGCGAGCTCTGTTTTGTGCCAGAAGTTTGGGTCAATTGTGTCCGAGCCAGTGTAACTTTGGAATATACATAACCTTGGATAGCACCTGTTTACTCCTCCTTTGTTAACATTCAAATGACTTCCTTTAAAATCGGTATATTATTATAATTGCTGCTACTATCATCTGCTCTAGCAGTCACTACAATATACCAGGCTCCTTTCATTTTTGCATTGGTGCTTCGTAATGATTGATCTAACAGGGATCAATTTGGTAGTGTCATCCGAAGTGGAAGCAGAACGGATAGTTAAGTTCCCCTAAATCCTTCTGGATTAGAGCTTTAAAAATAGACATGGAAAAATTGGAAAAAAGACACCTTCTGTCACTGATGAAGACACCCACCTTTATCTGGATAGTGGAAATATTTCTTACAACCAACCCCTGGACACGATTCCTCAAAAATAAACTTGGCTCCGAAAATGTAGAGACTTTTTCTCTTAAAGAGGAGTGTAAATGTCATATAACCCAACCGGTCCAGCATGGTGATAAATGGGCAGTCCTTGATTTTGAGGCTGACCTGGGATTCTCAAAACTTAGTCACACTTCCACTCCTTAACACACCTAGGCCCTTGTTGAATTGCAGCAGCAATTCTTTCTGGCATGTAACTTACCAGGATGCCTGAGAGAAATTCCCATCCTAAACAAGTCACTGAGAAACCGACTCCCTTGCAGAGCCTTCCAGTTTAATTGCACCAATATGGGTGAAAACTAGCCAGTGAGCTAATGCTGTGGATACTGATCAGCAAATCTGAACAATTAATGCTAATCATAATAACAGCAGCAGCAACAATAATATAGTTTTGGTGTGTGTGTTTTAAAAAATTCAAGCTCCCTTCAACCTTTTCTTCGCCGGCGTAAGAAATTAAACACTTGTGGGCTCGTTCTAAAGGGTGAATGAAATTGAATAAGCTACCAAGTACTTGAGTTTCACAGCGAGTGCTTGAATAGAGCAAACCTCCTATGTTGAATAGCTTGCCTTTTGGGACCAATTTGCCTCTTTTCACTCTTTAGTATTCCTTTTTTGCTGACAGATGTACAAAGGCGGAACTGCACTGTGCGGCTTATCTACATACACCCTCAGCAGCTGTCACTTTTGTCGAGCAAGTTAATCAGCAAATGCCACCATATCCCACTTTCTATAAGGAACAACATGTTATAGGCAGGAGTATCGGGAGAGAGGGAGAGGGGAAAAGACTTTATTTTAACTTTGATTAGCTTGATTTTTTTCCTCTTATTTCTTCTCAGACGAAAGGCTCCCCCCCATGTTGTAACTTCTAAGTTTTTCTCTCTTTCTTTTCTCTTTTCTTTTTAAAGAGCTCAGTATCTCAAAGCCTGTTTTGATCACCAATGAGAGCAGGAGGATTAAAAAAGTTTCTAGACTTCATCAAAATATCAAAAAGGAATAACAATGACCCATAAAGGCCAAAGGGAAAAATCTGCTGGCGGGGGGGAGGGGGGAGAGGAAGAACTAAGCATCCAGAGGAATAATTAAAAATGGAAAGTACCTTTCTAATGAAAGAGGAAAGAAAATGGTGAACATTTAAAATCTTGTATTCTAAGTCAACATTTTGTTTTCTGCTTGGAAAGATCTCTCTTTTGTAACATTTACAAAAATGCTTAGAAGAAAGGTGGACTTCCACTGTATTAATTTTTCAGATTACAAAGTATTTTCAGTCATAGAGCATTCAAGGTGAGTGCAGCTAAGACTGCCTTCTGCACAGCACAAAGGAGAGGCTCTTTCTTTTCTTTCACTAGTATTGCATTGTACTGGAGTTAACATTGTTGGCTCTTACTCATACGGGTAGTTGTTGACTATGACCAGTTGTTTAACAACTGTTCAAAGTTATGACACGCTCAAAAAATGTTACTTATGGCCTGTTCTTGAAGTTATGACTGCCACACCACCCCCAGCATCCCATGATCAGATTTTGGGTGTTGGGCATCTGGCTTGCATTTATGACCAACTGCAACATCCAAGGTACATGATCACATTTTGTGATTATTTTTGCTCTTTTCTGACCAAAAACACCCATTGGATAAAATGGATATGCTCTTACAACAAACATGGTTGGCTTAACCAATGTGGAGACTCACTTAATGACCATTGTAAAAACAGTTGCAAAATCAAGCCAGATTATGTGGTGCCTCAACTTATGATTGCATTGACTAATGACTGAGCTTCCAGTCCCAATTATGGTTGTAAATCAAGGACTACCGACATCTGCTCTCTGAGAAACTCGAGTGACTAAAAAATTCATTTTTTAATTAATTGGTTGAAGATGTTTCCAAATTTCCAACAGGGAGAATCAAATCGACCAGGGGAAGCCATGGCACATATAATACCTTCTTCTGCTATCCGAGACAAATGAGTAAATTAGCAACAGAGGAGATAATACTCTGCAATAAGCAACATGCAACAGAGCCACGTAACCAAAATAAGCACCTGGAATCCAACCTCTTAATTAAATAGAGCTAACATGGTTCTAGTAATATATCTGCTTGAAGAGAGTAACTGACTTGCTTCTAAGGATCTCGATTAGGGACAAGCTGCTGACACTACAATCGGTTCTGCCGTCACTTTCTTATATAGTACATATAAATACTGTAGTTCAGTAGAAGTTGTGGTTCAGGTTACCTTGCTAAAAGGAACAAGATTCAAGAAGAAGGCCAGGAAAAAGTGTAGAAAAATAATTGTCTCCTGTTAAGATTACTTCTTCTTCTTATGCTCCTCATACCTATATGCTGTTTCTTCTAATTTTTATATATATAATTTTATTAAAGGTTTTTTTTAAGTAGATAAAAGCCAATACAAACTAACATAAAGTAAGAAAAAGAAAAGAAAGAAATTAAAGAAAAAGCTAAAAATGCAAGAAAGGAAAAGAAAGTGAAAGAAAAATAGAAATAAACCAAAAAGAAAGAAGTAGCTTTCAGTCTTCTTTACCAGCAGTAATAAGTACAATTATAAATTTGTCTTTTTTTTGTTACAACACAACTTCTTTCTATAATCCATCCTGTTTAATTATTGAAAGCATAAATCATAACTTCATGTTTCTCTGTTTCATGCAAAAATTCTATAATGGGTACACTGCTTCCTTTAAAAGATAACAGCTGTTAATTAATCTTTCAGCATTTGGGTGGTGTTTGACTTCACATATCATGGTTCTTTGATTTGGATGCAACTCCAAGCAAATCAGAAATATGGGGTTGTAAATTGCATAAAAATTAAGGACCAATTTGGCAAATTGTTCCAATGATGACGTATTTCTATCGTCAAAAAAGTTAGAAATATCTACATTTATTCTTACTGAAACATATATTCTACATTAATTCAGTGTATTTTTAAAATTATCTTATAGGATAAGGTGACAGATAATAGTAATTGGAGATGACATTAACATCCATTTTAATGTTTTACATCTACATTTTTCTACATATTTCTCCAAAAATGCATAAACATTAAAAATAAAGTAGACTTTCATCCTGTTAGAATGCCCTCATATATTTAAGTGATTTTCTTTATTAAGTGGTGATTCCATTACCTTGACAATAACCTTTCATGCATGGATTCTGCACTAAGAATCTGTACACTTGCTAGTTGTAATATTTCTTCCCAGTGAAATCTTAATCACCCTGAAAGTCACCAGTGAAGATAAGTTTGATAAACAGTGAGTTTTAATATTAAAATCTTTGCACTGTTAACATTGGTAATAAATATTCCACATACCAAGTGTACAGATCTTATTTAATAAGGCTGCCAGGTCAATGTTACATAATAAAGCTAAGCTGCCATCCTTAATAATCTCTCCAGTCATCAAATTACATCATCCCTCCCATTTTTGGTTGCTAAAATAAACTACCAAAACATTGCTGGAATTGTGGAAAAGACAAAACAAGGAAGCAGGCTCAAAAGGAAGCTTAGATTTGCAAATACAGCTTTGTGCCTGTGTACGGCAGGGTTTTTTTTTTTTTTGCAGTACATATGGTCTATAAGATCACCCACTGTTTAGGGACTTCTGTGATGAGGTGAGTTAAGGATGGAGTTTCATCCTTAATTGGGATTAAGTTTGACTTGAAGCAGTTGTATTGCATGGTGTTCCCTTCACTGCTAATGAAAGTTAGGTGCTGAATGAAGTCCCGTGGGTTGCAACAGGCCGGACTCCTTGAGTATAAATTTTCTGTGCTGAATTTATTGACTGATTATTTCCAGTTCCTGAGTTTAACTGGAGAATGAATGGTTATTAACTCCCATGCAAAAATCTGCCCTCCACGGTTGTCTGTTCTACACATTGTCTGTTTTAGCAGGAATTGGCTTATAATCTATTTTCTAATCTTCTAAATGTTTAGAAGAAACTCCTCTTGCCGACATAGAAGCTTGAGTCAGAGACATCAGAATTAAGTGAATTTGTTTCCGTCTATATGAACGTGAAAACCGTGACTTTTTGGGGTCTTGCTGGCAGAAACTCCCACCCAGATTCTTAAGCTTTGCCTAAGGCTGAACCGCAATGAGCTTATTGAGCAAAGCCGTTCAGTGTAAGAGCTCGGAGCAAAATTAGAAAAATGTAAAGAGTAAGGATAGTTTTGGCACAGCTCAGTAGTATCCAGTGTGTATATCAAGTATATTAAGAGGCTACTGGGAGAGTCTGCTTTTGGAAAATCAGTATGAAGCAGCTGTATCTAAGTCATATTTCCAGGCTGTAAGGAACATTTTGTTTGACTAAATAGTTGTTCTCTGAAAATGGACTCTTTCTGAGGTTTGGCAAATCATGCCCCAAAGAAGTGCTTAAACTAAACTAAAAGATGCACAACTAGTATATTGTATTGTCTTAACACCTGCTTTATTTTCTTTACTGTCAGTAGATGATGATTTGATCCAGAAAGGGACTGCTAGATATAGGATGGGAAGAGACACAATCTTGCCCCACCTCCCATTTTTCAGAGAAAAAACTTAACAGCTGGATAGTTTTAAAACATTACCTTAGATAACATTTTTTCTAAAAAAACCACAACCCTTCGTATCCATGGTGTGTGTGTATATATAAGGGGCAAAAAGAAAGACTTGCTTCTCCCCTTTCTCCACACACTCTCAATCCTCATTCATTTAGAGCAGAGAAAGAAAATCAGGAAGGAGAGCAGCAGAATGAAAAATTTACAGCTCGTTTAACCATTTCTTTCAAGAGCAAGAGATAGATAAGTAAACAAATAAATCTAAGCTATTTTCTAAATTATCCATGGAATGTTGATTTGAAAAAAGAGTTGTTGTTTTTTTGGTGGAATACCAGTTTGACAGAACTAGAGTTTTTAACATGTAGATTCCCACGAGCTCTTTCAATTTAATTGTTAACATCTGAATTCTTTCAAAATATACATTTAAAATAAAGGAGAAAGGCTTTTTGAGTTTTCTTTTATACATTAAAGTTTAATAATATTAATTCAGGGGAAAATACAGTTTTTTAAAAAATCTCTCTTTATTGTATTTTCTGAAGAATTAAGTTTTATGAAGTTTTAGTCTCTCTCACTTCTAAATTTATTCTGAGTCTGATAGGTCCTCAGATTCTACTTTATTTTACAAGGCTACTCTTTTATACAAAATGCAAACACCAGGATCTACATTTCACATGAGGGGTACAGAAATGAGGGACAGAAGATTTTTTGCCCTTCCTCATCCTTTATCACCCCCTTGATGCCAAGTTCTATCAACAGATATATTGGATTATAGTCTCCAAACCTCCCGTGATTAGATGGGAATTACAGTCTGGAGCTCTGCAAATCTCTTTATGTTTTCAACCAGAGTTTGGTTCAGTTGAGAAATGTAGAAGGTAGGAAATCGTATAAAGCAATGGAGCACATTAGAATAAAAGAGAAGTGGATGGGGTTTTTTCTTACATACAATCCCTGATAAATAGACTGCTCCCAATAAGGTTTTTAATTTATTGGAAATCGGACCAACGTGTGAAGAAAGTACCATTATATGTATTGTAGCTAGGGACAAAAAATGAAGTAACAGGCATTATCTGTGTGCCAGATCTTATATTTTGTGGCTTCATGAGAGTTAATACGAACCCTAAGCATCCTTGGGCAACTGCTCTAGCAGAATTGAATGCAATGCCTGCCATTCTCCTCATTTTTTTTCTTGATATGCCATCCTGAGCAGTAGCATAATGGTTCATATTTTCATCTTTTAATTTGCCACAATATCTAATACTTTGTTTTTGGGCATTTGGGGAAATTGAAAGGCTAAGTAGATCTAGCTACTTAAAATGCTGCCATTTAATTAATTGACAGATAGAAAAGGATACTTTCCCAGAGACCTCCAGTCATAACTTTGAGGTTATCTAATGCAAAAATGGATTTTATTTTTACAGAAGCAGCCACTTCTACCAAACCAGAGAAACAGCTTGGGAAGAAGAATGAATTCTAAAGTTGAATGGAAATATTAATCTGAGTCTTATGAAACTTGTTATGATTCTTTGCAATATACCATCAGAGTGTGAATTTGAATCTCAAGATCACAACCAATTTAAAATAAAGTCAACCTCAACTTCTGCATGAGTTTCTTGGAATTCACATGGTCCCTGTCTTCTTCCATAGTAACTTTTGCAACTTCTCAGTCTTGACCAGTTCTCTTCAAGCCGGACAACTTTAAGAGATGTGGACTTCAGTGCTAACAGGGGAATTCTGGGAGCTGAAGTCCATACTTCTTAAGGTTGCCCAGTTTAAAAAATACAGGTCTAGACTATAGGTCTATAGGTGTCGTGTTTCCTGGCAGTCTCTCATCCAACTGTAAAAAGATCTGATCATGCTTAGTTCTGATTACTGACAGTTTGTTTACAATCAGATATGAGAGTGAATCAATCCATTGTACAGCATTGACAGTAATTTGGGAGATCTGATTTCCATCTCTGCTTACACCTCAGCAATACTGGGAAATCACTATCACTAGCCTCAGTTTCCTCACTCTAAAATCAAAAAGCAAGATTTTCTTTTCCCCGCGCTCTCTCTTTCCATTCCTCTTACTGAAGTTTTCTTTAATATCTTAAATATAATTTAAACAAGTAGTATTATTTTCCTTTGACTAAAAGCTACTGCAAAGAGCAGTTTTATTTGAAAAGAAAATCTTAATTCATGTGAAAAGTCTTTGCACTGGTCGGTCTTCCAGGCTCTTGCTAATACGTGCAATGCTCCCTCTAGTGGCCGGTATAAAAGCAGGAATTGATATTTGCACCGAGAAGAGCGCACGACGTGAGGAAAAGCAAACTCGTATTTTTGGATGTATCGTTCATTACATTTACACACGAAAGGGAAGGTATGATCAATTACCCCTTCTCAGTGAGCGCATCGATAGCAAAGCAAAAACATGTTTGCAATAAGCTGCATACAGTTAATAGATACTGTAGAGATAATAAATAAAGAAACCCTTGCTGAAGTTCCTGGATCTGTATGTTAAAGGAAAAACAAAATATTTAGACAGTTTATTCTTTGCATTTGTTTGGCCTTGGCACTAAGTTTGATTCAGCATTTCCCAAAGTTCACTGCCTTTGGTATATCTCCCTTCCAGAATACCAACTTGTCATATATCATGGAAGGTTTGTTCAGATTTGGAGCATGCAACCCGTGCTTTCAGCCTTATCTGATCTGATATCCTCCAAATATGATGGACTACAGCTTTAGTAATCCCAATCAGTTAACCTAGAAATGTTAAATTAGGGTGTCTTTTGGTTCTGGCTCCAAAAAACCATATCTATATCCAGACTAAAAGCATATGTTATGGATCAGTTAAAGAATTATGATTGATGCGGTCAAGGAAGAGAGTCTTCTCTGTCATCATCCCCGTCCTATGGAACATCTTGCCCTGGAAACAAGGCAGGTCCCCATTCTCCTAGCCTTTCTGAAGAGCATCAAGATCTTTGCCACCTGGTCTGGGGGTCAAAGAGTGTCGTGCAACCCTGGGGGTAGTTGGTGGGTTGAAGATGCTTCCTCTGTCTTTTAACTTTGCACTTGTTCTTTTTAATTCTGTTTTTAATTATGGTTTTTACGTGATTTTATTTGTTTTATTTGTAAACTACCCAGAGTCACACAAGTGCCATGGGCGATAGAGAAATTCGACAAATAAATAAATAAATGCATCTGGAGATACCAAGCTAAAGAGAATTCTTTCTCTCTAGAAGCATGACTGATGTTTGAGCTGCTCATTTTATTGGAACTGGAATTTGTCCAAGGTTCATCCCAGGTCACTGCTCAAGGCTTGGCACAACAGGGTTTGGTCCAGCTCTGCAGATTTGTAGAGTGAAATTTAAATTTTTCATAAAAAATGTGGATACTTTTGTGCTCAAGATCCATGCAATTGGAGCTGTACATGGAATTGTAAGCTTTTAATTGTTGCAAAGATACCATCGAGTGGATACAGGAAAAGCATTGTTTACCAAACTGGATAACAGATTTTACAGTACTTGAGTTTCTAATAGCTTATCATTTGTGGATGGACCCACCAACTGATTAATACTACTTTGAATTTTAATCTGTTCTTTAATTGCTTTGGTAATAAAAAATACTCAAATTATATGAGACACCTATGGTTTTTACAGCTCTACAATCAAAAGGAACAAAGATGAAACTGTGTCTGAAGGAAGATCCTCTTGATATGCGGAAGACGGGGAAATGAAGCTGAGATGCAATGCTTTCACAACATCACTTTCCTTAAATCAACACACATACAACAAAAATTATCTTATTTACTGCTTATAACAGGGCTCCCATAATAACCCCTGCCTGTCACCACTGAGATAATCTGTCCTGTCCCTGATTCCCTGAGGTGACCTTCCCACACCCACACCGGCCTCCCAACTTCAGAGGCGGAGAGCTCTGCCGTTCCCTCAGATTCTCCTGGCTAAGATGCAGAACAAGCATACAGGGGGAAGACAAGGGGAGTCAACTCCAGTGCTACAGCCTCTGCTCTCAGCACCAGTGAAAACCCCTCAAACCAGTCCCCCCACACATCCAGGACCCCCAAGCTAGCCCCTTTCACTGGCCAACCATGAAGACACATTCACTCACAACTCCCTGACACTCACTCAGGACAGGATCCAGTCACCACCAATCAAACCAACCGAACCACTTTGGGGTAACGCTCCCCTCCCCCACAATGACCCAGCAACCCCCAGTCTCCAGATTAGCAACTGCCAAACCCCAGGGAGTTATTTCAGTGGACTTGATGGATAGAAAGGGTTGCTCTAACCACTGTTTCCCACAGACAAATGACTATTGCAATTGAACCAAAAGATTTGGAGGAATCATGGCTCCGAGGGACTCAGTGGGAGGGGCAAATGCCATTGCCATTGTTGTTGAAGCTCGCGGACAGCCAGCTGATTCCTCAACCACCAAACAGCTGATTCCATAAAAAATGTTTTTTGCTGGGGCTGCCTACTTGGTAACACAATTCTTTTCCAAACAGCTTCTATTTTCACGTTTTTGTGCCCACTTTTCAATTTATTATTTAGAACATTTATCTCCTTATACATTCTTGGAACAAGGTTCATAGAATCTCTTCCTGCCGTTGATCTAGGCTCCCTCTTGTTTTCTCACTGTTCCTGTGTCCTCTTATCTATTTTCCCCAAGAGGGGAAAATTCTTGGCAGTAGCAAAAAATAACCCCTTGACAGCACCTCTAATCCCCCTGGTGTCCTTCACTAATCATTCATCATGAAAAACCAAATCAATGATGCTTTTTAAGTGTACTTTAATTCTATATTTTGGCTGATCCACTCCAGGCTCTCGGATAAAACTGATCCGTAGATCCATTTCAAACCTGTTTTAGGCCTGGCTATTGACTTGCTTGCTTTGTGGAATGACCTGTGGCAGGAATAGACAAGGGGAGTGTGGCTTTGATGGTCATCCTGGACCTCTCAGTGGCTTTCAATACCATACATCATGATTCTCCTGTATCCTCCTGTTTTCTCAGTTTTCCTGGTTGCGCACATTAAGAGCCTCTCCTGTGTCAGATGAAAAGAAGTGGTAGAACTAGGGATCATATTGATGGTATCTCAACCTACATCCTTGAATGGATGGATTATTAAAGTTGGGATGTGGAGGCAATGTACTACAGAGATTGGATGGCCATTTCCAGCAGGTGGTGCTGGGGGATTACTCTTCTGCTCACGGCAGTTGGGTCATGGCTCCATTTTATCCCCTATGGTCTTTGCTACATGAAACACCCAGAAGATACCATTCAGGGATGTGGGCTGGGGGTGTGGGCTGAGATACAATCATATGACACCTAGCTCTACCTCTTCTTTTCATCTCATACAGAAGAGATGATTAATGTTCTCAACCAGTGCTTGGGCAGGGTAATGGACTTGGTGAGAGCCAGTGAACTGAGACCCATTCCAGACAAGGAGGAACAGATTTGCAGTTTGGAGTGCTTGTAGATCCATCAGGTTCAGAAAGTTCAGTTAGTACATAATAAAATAGGTAATTGTTCACTAGGACTGGCCAATATGACCTTGTTAAGTCAGATCTTTACCATCTTCACTGGCTGTCAGACCCAGTTTAATAAATTAATATCTGTTTTTGATCCTTAAGGTCCTAAGTGACCTTCTCCATCGGCACCCAGCTGGACGTTAAGGTCACCTAATGAATGCCCTTCTCCAGGTCCTCTCACTGTAGGAAGTGAGGCGGGCCACTACAAGGGAAGAACTTTTTCTGTGGTGGCACTTCATTCCCTCCCAGAGAGGCTCAACTGGTGGTAACATTAGCATCATTTCAGTGCCAGGTGAAGACCTTTTTATTTTCCCAGGCTTCTAAATGGCCTTTTAATTGTGTCTAATTCGTATGAATGAGTGTGTGCTGCTTCCTAATTTAAATGATGTTTTTATGTTGTATTTTTATCAGATTTTATCTATCCAGTTATCCTATTAAACTGTCCAGTCTGGAGTATTGTTTAAGGCATCAGGCTAAAAACCAGAAGACTGTGAATCCTAGTTCCACCTTAGGCTTGAGGCCAACTGTGTGACCTTGGGCTACTCATTTCCTCTCAGCCTTAGAAAGAAGGAGGCAATAGCAAACCATTTCCAAAATGTTGCTAAGAAAACTGCAGGGATTCTTCTCCTTGAGGAGATCTGTGGTCCTATGAATGGCGAATTCCTTTTCCTATCCTCTAATTTTATTCCTACCTGTCCTTTTAATGGCACATAAGAGAATAATGTTGTTCTATCTGATCGTACTGATTCAGAATATTGCACATGTTCTAAAAGTTTCTTCCTGTTTTTTCTCATTAGGAACAGTCATTGGAATTTATCAACAACCTATGGACTGGTTCTGCCACATGTACCCACAACAATGTAGATGATACCATTTCATACTCTCTGGCATACATTTTTGCCTTTTCATACATAATTAAACTATACCTTCACTTCCCTATCTGTATTCAACTTCACTCCATGAAATCAAGCAACTTGTATTCTAATCATTTACCTCTTTCCCTTTTTTTAACTTCATAGAAACACATGCATTTTTATTTCATTGATTTTGTTCATTAATTCATGTTCTTTACTATTTATTCCTCTAACATTCTAACTGCAAACTTCCATACTGCATGCCATGGTCTTCTTCACTACCCACCAAAACTTTGATCAAATGATGCTTTCACAGAATGCTTTGTAGTGAGACAAAAAAGCCAATCTGGTTCCCAGTTTTAGGAGTACTCAAGTCCCAAGCAGTACTTCCTATTGAAAGTAATAATCGAGTAGCAATCTTTTTGGAGCCCTTTGGGTCACTATACCACAAGTGCAACCAAAGCCATTTTATGAAAAAAACATCCATGCAATACAATTAAATAAAAAAAACCCAAATGCTAGAAATAAACAATGAGAGAATCAAGCATATGGGACTTACCAGCTATGAAACCCAAAGCCTGACGAAAGAGACAGTTTTTTACATCACTTTTGAAGAAGCCCAGGATGGGGACTAGAAGTATCTTATGGGGAGATACCTCAAGCATACTCCCTTTATATTATCTCTCATCTAAAATCTACCATGCAATCTAACATAGCTTTGCTGGTATTCTATGAACTGTGGTGCCGATGCTCTACTCTGTAAGTAATTTCTTTTATTATTATCCCCCTCCAAAAAAAAATCCTATAACATTCTATTATTAATAAACAAGCAGCAGAGGAGGGTATACAGAGGTAGGTTTTGCTTGTATTTCTCAAAAAAGAGGCATGATTTAGTACAACCTAAACATTTTAAATTTCTTTTTATAGCATTATTTAGAGTTTTAAAGCTATGGGACTGTAGTTGGATTATACAGTCATAATCCTAATATAAAGAGACATAATACCATAAGTTCTTTTTATTGTATTTGGATATTATTAAGTTACCTTCTGATCTTATATCAGCAATCAAAAAGTGGAATGATCCATAAGTTATGAAATTGGGTGAAGCATACCTATGTTTCTTCTACTGCCTGACAGATTTTCCAGAAAATACAAGCAAAATGTAGTGCTGTAAAGGTATTGCTTTATCTCCAGGATAGTTTATGGATTCAGGTCAATGATATTGTATGTAGAAAATGCTTTATTATTATGCTGATAGTTGCACAGTAGTATGATTAAAGAAATACATGATAAAAAGTTCCCTTGGTTTCAGGCTGGAGGATATAGGCCAGGAGTCTCTACCTTGGGTGGAACAAAATGCCCTCAAATCATCCATAATGAAATATGTACATCTTTTAAGCATAGGTATCATCTAGGTTAACTCAAGGGCTCTACATGTGATAAACAGACGTCAATCTGTAACTTCACTTCTTGCAAAATTGGAGTGGCTTGAGAAAAAATAATAAAATGGAGCTGGCTGAAACAAAGTGGAACCTTCTCAAATGTTTCATGGAATCACATGAAGCACAGATAATTAGGGAGCAATCATATAAACTTATGGAAGTTATAGCCTTTATTCCATCCTCACTTATTTTTTGAGCAATACTTCTTAGCATATCTGAAGCAGAAGAATTTTTTGTAAAAGGCTGCTCTTATAAATGCACGTGTATAGATATGTTTCAAGTTGCCACTTCTCCATAAATGGAATACTTGAGATTATTCCTCCAAAAATGGAATACTTGTGGTTAGGTACCACTCTTCCAATATGCCTCAGTATAATTCTGATAATTGTCTTCTTTAGGGAGACAGGAATACACTTTACCTACAAGGAGACACTGTTGCTTCAGGTAACCATGGAGCCAATTCCATTCTAACCAGTTTAGCCAGTCAGGAGATCAAGCAAACAAGAGGCAGTCTATTTTCCAATGCATCCGCAAGATCCACAAACCTCAAAGTATTTGCACAAAGAGTTCACAGAATTACATCCTTATGCCTGACTCTTATATTAGAATCAAAGATGAGGCTGATTAACCCTGAGAGTTCCTCCACTTGTGCCCCAGCTGATGCTGCATTTTTTAAAATCTATGATGCTCATAGATTTAAAAAATACCTGCAGGTTTATCATCTGCTTTTGGAGACATTCCAACATATTTGAAGGCATGAGAAATATTTGCAAAATATTTCTCATGCCTCAAATATGTTACATGGCAATTTCTATTTTTGATTTGATCAATTAGATTTGGTGGTTGGCAAACATGGGAGCTGTAGTCTACCCGGTGAGGAAAGGAAACAATGATGCATTTTGTATTTTAACAAGAGGACATCAGAGAAAGAAAATCCACAGAGCTTGATGTATGAATAGGAAAATTATTTAAAAAATTAAAATGTTGATTATTTTTCAAGAAGGTAGCCAGCATGATTGTGAAACAGCAGTGACCTAGGTTTTTCCTGCAGTCATCAGTAGTCAAGCAATTTCTGAATAGCTACAGATGCGCACTCAAGGGTTCAGTGCAAATTACAATTCTTAAAAGGAGAGAGATCATTCAAGAGTCCTGTGATTGATAAGACATAATGGAAGGCCTATGAGAAGGTGTGATAGGCTGCAGATTTTTTTTATAGATGACAAGGTATTTGTTATTTTAATGTTTCACTCCTGATTTCTCAGCAAGGAGCTCCTAAAACAACTTAATAAAATGTACTGAAGTATAGGCTCATGGTAACAATATTCTATTTGCTAATCCTAAGGGGGTTGTCACTGAAACTCTGCAGGATACATCCAGGGTATTATCTAAATCAAGCAAACACCAATTTCAACAATTATTCATCATGCTAGCCTTTCAAAAGAAAAAAAATATCAAAGTAATTAATAAACAAGATATACTGATATATCTTAAAAATCTGTATAACTTCAACAAAGTTTGAAAAACACATTGAATCACAAGAATGTCAGTAATATGAGGTTCTCAAACTTTGTGATGCAACGCACCATTATAATTTGTAATAGGACTTACTTGCCTTATCACCTTAATATCACACAATCTGGAATCTGTTCTAGATAATTCAATTTAACTAGTAAAATGTTTTAACCAGTATGTGGCAAGATTCTTGCCTACAGGTTCATTCTTAAGAAAAAGAATGGGAAAATATATTCACCTTAGAAGAAATATAGAGTAAGCATGCATCAGTATCAGAACATGGGTTGAGATCCATCCATCCATCCATCCATCCATCCATCCATCCATCCATCCATCCATCCATCCATCCATCCATCCATCCAGCCATCCATCCATCCATCCATCCATCTATCTATCTATCTATCTATCTATCTATCTATCTATCTATCTATCTATCTATC
>JANHZU010001505.1:205679-217018 GCA_032468055.1 Acrochordus granulatus | reverse complement strand
ACACTGAAAATATATCCTTAAGACAGTTTCAGAACTAATATATAAATGTGAATGGACACATCTAGCACCAAACAGAGAACTGTGTATTATAACTTTGTTGCTAATGGTCCTTGCTCATTCTCTGTGGCTAGCATTTTAATGGATAAGAAAGAAATTGGTGTATTTCAATAAACAACTCCTGAAAAAAAAAAAAGTCTTATTATATGCTCATTGCAGACCTTCACAGGCAAAGTCCTCCAGTCACCTGAAGCAAAATTTTGAAAAATGTTGACGGCTTTTTCCCCACAATAAATTTGATAAAGTTATAGAATAGTGGTGATTTAAGTATGAACTGCACAGTGATATTTAGATACTTCTTGAAAACTCTAATATTCATCAAGAAGAATAATTTTGCTATTGCAACCCATAGGAATGAAGCTGTATAAAGGAAATGAGCAATATAAAGTGGATGATTTAGTAAAAGAAAAGCAGAAGTTCTGTAAATGTATTTGCAATAATATTAATAAAATGCCATTTAAAAAACTGAGTATTTCATTTGAGGGAAGGGAAATAATCAAATGGACACAGTACTCTTTATAAAGAGAATAGAGAATAAACATTTTGGTTGTTTTGCCATTTCTGAATCAGTCATAAGCCAAGTCAATTTTGCCAACTGGCCAGGTTCATAGGCATTAAAATGGCTTAATCCAACTGGATTCCCTCCAAACTTTTGATCATTTGTCACCAGCAGGCACTGGTGGACCTTATAAGGCAACTATTTGGTCAAGGCTATGTTGAGAAAAGTTTGTTTTAGGATATCAAAGGAGAGATGAATTTTTGTATCCTGTGAATGCTGAAGATGAAAATGCTCAAGTCATCTCAGATAGCAATAGCCAAAGTCCATATGAAACCAATTTACCATGTTAAAAAGAATGCAATGGTTAGTTGTCCTTTCTCAAACAAGATGGTGATTGGAAAATGATGAAGTGCTGAATTTATTACATTTATTTTATTTCTGCTGACCAGACATTATCATGATGCTTCTGAAGAAAAACTATGGGTTTTGGTATTTTGAGCAAAAAGATCTCATCATTTTTGCGAGAAAGTGCTCTCTCTCTAATTAAGTCTTGGCCATATAATGGATGTTTTTGGATTAAAAAGAAAGCAAGGACTTGAATGGGTGAGATGTTTTTCCACAGAAAGAAACAAGGATATTATATGCAAGTTTCTTAGTAGTACAGTTATATGTATAATGGAGCTTCAACTAAAGTTCTTAGTGATGCTCACCAATTGGCCAAATAGTTGTAAGTTTTCATTCAACAACATTCAGAGGTGTTTGCAGGAAGGGGGTAAAAAAAAAGTAAAGATCTTGGCCTTAACCATGCAATCAAAGCTTCATCCTCTTCTTCCAATGTATGAAAAAAGGGTGGGGCTTTGATTGCATGGTTGTGGCTTCTACCTTGATTTTGTTTTTACTCCCTCCTTGCAGACACTCCTAAAAACATTTCAAGAGCCACAGGGTCCCTTTCTCTGCCTTACCATTTTTGGAAATGTTCCTCAAATGAAACACAAGTTGTGGCTTTAACCCAGGTTCTATCCAGAGTTTACCTGTATCTTCCTATGAGGTCTGTATGGTTTATAGATGTGCTTCAGATTACTTTTTGTTATAGAGTTCCTTTTCTGCCAATATGATGCTTAGATAAAAGCACATTTATTTATTAAATACATGTGGGAGAAGGAAGAGCAGAACCAGGGGAAAGAGATGTATGGCAGGGAATCAGCCTTGAGTCACCAGACATTCTTAAGCATAATAAGCCCAAACCCTCCTGAAGGCTGTTGAACCTTATCTTTGAGTTGCAGGTGTCCAATAACCAGTTGGGCAAATTCTTGTAATTACGTATGACCAATAAATCTGTTAGCTTGAATCTCATTGTTTGGGTCTGGTCCTTTGTGCCTGACATTAGCCTTTCTTTTCCTCTATAAAAAATGATGCCCAAGTCACTGATTATGAATATCAACTGTGATTTGATTGAACGGAAATGTTCTGATGGGGAGAGTGCTAGCAAGTCTGTAACCAAGAGAATAGGACTGTCTTGAGTGGAAAGGTGATTTGCGTTTAGCATTTAAATTCTCTTAAGAGGAAAGGAATCTCTGGAGGGCTGTATGCATGAATGAGGCATTCTCGGTGGACATGGGTCATGCTAGTAGATATACACAGGAAGATTATTTGACTCCAATTCATGCCACTTGATATAATGTGATAAAACATTTGACATGGGAGGTAAGTTCCATTTTAATCGTGCAGGGAAAGAAGGAGTGAACAAAGAGAATTATGTAATTGGAACAGGCTTCAAGGGGAATGAAATGGGAATAAAGATGAGAATCAATCATAATTTGATAAAATTTGAGAAGGTGGTCAAGGAAGACAAAAAGCTTTTCAGTCCAATGTAAGCAAAAGAACAAGGTAAACAAACCTGCAGAGAATCTGAAGAGGTTCAAATTGGAATACCAAACACAGGGGAGGAGAGAAAACTTAAGAGCATTGAGAGATAGGAGAGCAAAGACAAAGGAAGCTGTTGTACAATTGCACAAACACATCAACAAAGAAACATGCATTCCTAACAAGTGACTGGAACCAGAATATTAAGCACCTGCTGCAAGTTGAAATGCTAGGCTATAAAATTACTGCCAGGAAAAAAAAATGCATTCTAGAGGAAAAAAAAGCATCATGCATGACATTCTTTTTAAAATAAACTCTTAATTAACTCTTTAAAATAACAGGGCACTGCAGTTCTCTTTCACAGTTTATCCCGAGTTGGAAATGCATCTGGCCTCAAAATTAACTTTACATGTTCAGGTTGAAAAATGGATACAATAACTTTCCAATATTTTCAAACTAATTTTAACTAATAGCCATATAACTGTATTCAGAATCACAATTGTCTGTATTAATAAGAATATTAATAACACTAATTCATGTTCCTTTTTAAATTTTGAAAAAAAAGGTCAAATCATTTTTAAAATTGCTGGTCCTTCAGCAAAAGGTTTTACCTACCAGTCACAAATGCACTTTTTTTGAGTGTTCACCTTCTCTTTGAAAACAAGACTTTAAGGCCAAGAAGAATGACTAATACATTCTAACGACAGAGTAATAAGCATTGATTTAATGTGCTCTTACCCTAAAATCTAAACATAGGGAAAGTAAGTCAAAGTGGCTTGGAGTAAGGCATTAGAGCAGACAAGTAGCAGATAGGTTGAGTATCAATCAGAAAAAAAGGAAACAGAAATTTTCTTCAAAAAATAAAAAGAAAACAACCAAAAAGAAAAAAAAGAATACTATGATTAATCATTTTTCACAAAATGTGACTTATCCTCCTGTCTCATTTTGTCACATTTTGCAGGTCTCCCTCTTGGATGTCCAAGGTGGAGGGGGCATTTACTTACATCAAATAACCTTTCTATATACATCTCCTCATTGACCTTATCACGCAGAATGTCCTGAGAATGGCGAACGAAGGTCACGTAGGCATCAGCAACGTCCATCCCTGGTTTCTGTATGGAGAAAAAGAATGAGGCAGAGAGGACATTAAAAAGGAAAAAGGGAGGGAAGGGGCATGAATCGTGGCATCTTTCCAAGGCAGTCTGTTTGTTCAGTAGCGAGAATCCTTTTCTACAGCTGTCCCTCTTCTATTTCCCTTCACATTATGGCTGAGGAACCTATTGTAGATGACACATTGTGACTTATTTGGGCATCAGCAAAATCTTTCTGCTTTGTATAGTAGGTTACTGACTTATCTTGTCTAAGATCTCTCTCTCTCTCTCTCTCTCACACACACGCTCATTTACTCTTTCCTTCTTGACCTAATTAGCACAGCAACCTTCTTCTCTAACATTTCTAGAATAATCTCCTCCAAGAAAATCCCTTCTATTACAATATTAAAAAGGGAACCTCAGAACTGTTCTGATCGAATGTTTCAAAGATTCATGAACTACATGTACATTTTTTTCTTTGAATATCCAATCAAATCCATAAATAAAGAAAATATTGTTGGGAGTTATCTCTATATTTTTAATCTTTTCAAAAATTATTTCCTACCTGTCAAAAATAGCGGTCAAGTGATTGATATAGATTGTTAGTATATTGTTGCTGATAGAAATGAGATCCCAGCTGTAACCCATTAAAGGTAACAGACCTTTAATTCTAGCTAATTTGGGTTAGATTGTACGATGAATGTATTTCCAAAGGATTTGTAACCGTACATGTGGGAATAAGTCCTATTGAAAATGGCAAGATTTCCTTTTGAGAAAGCAAGTATAAAACTGCTCCATTAATCTCCTGCCATTCTCATGGGACTGCAATATACCAAATTCCCTTAAACCTGAATTTACAAAGCTTGCAAAATATGTGAAGATTATGACAGTTTGTGTTACGCTCAGCAGAAGCTAATAAGGGAAACAATTTGAAAAAAAAATTACTACATAAGTTACACGTTTTGATAAAGATGGAATCAAACTCATCACAAAGGAAGCGCATTAAAATGCTAAAATAAGAGTAATTATATAATCTGCCACACAACCCTTAAATGTTGGTGGCACATGGGAAGTTTCTTAATAATGGGTGTCAATACTTTTATTACAGCGTTTTACTGCAGATCACAAAGTATCATTTCTCTATGAGATGTGATTGTCATCCACTGTAAATTGAAGTTAGTTAACACCCATTTCCTGGGTGAAAATTAGGAAGTTTGAGAAACAATATAAAGATGTATTGCACGCACATGTACACGTGTCTCTCTCTCTCTCTCTCTGTGTGTGTGTGTGTATGTGTATCTAAACACAGAAATACAATTATCAAACAAAGGACATTTGATTGGCTCTAAGATGCCAGTAACATTTTTAACACCTGCTGAAACAATGACAAGGTATTAATTTAAAAAAACAACAACAATGAGAACAATATACAATATGTTGGCAATATTTTTCAAGGTAATTTCCAGCAAGTGAATTGCACTAAGTTTGTAATCTAATAAAATAGATCAGCAGCTATTTAATTCTAAACAACCAGCTTTCCAGAATTAGACAAGAGGATAGCTAGTTGATATAAGAGAACAAAGCTTTCGTCTAGATTGGAACGCCCAGTTTGGATTGCAGCTTGCTTCTTTCTGCAAAGTATGTGTGTGTGTTAATGTAGGGGACATTTTTTCTCATTAATAATATTGGCAATTTATAAGATGAAATATGGGGGCAGGTGGAATGGATCAGCTAACCTAAAGATACTACAAACCACAGAAGGTAATGATCTTGCAATGAAACAAGATAGAAAGCCATCCATGGGATTCCCATGAGGCAATTCAAATTTTCTGCTACGTCTACTTTTCTCCTTAAGTGTAATATTTCTGCATTAGTGCATACATAAACGAGAGGAGGACTTTTGATATCATAGGAAGAGTGATCTTGACTGTCATTTTTAAATCTTCTGCTGGTCTAGAAAAATTACAATACTGGAAATGCAATTTTAACATGTTTAAGCCATGATGTTCTGGTATTTTTCTTCTTACCTTCTTTCCTTCCTTACATGCAAAGCAATTATTAATATTCATTGTTAAGGTTACTTTTTCTGCAAGATATACTAGTACAAATAGATTGTGGTAGGAAGTGTTTGAATTAGAGAAAAAAGGCTGCTAAACTTTGCTTCCTTGTAATGTTTGGTAGAGAGGCTAAGAGTCTTTATCTTCCAGGTTATTCTGTTTTATAGAGTAGCTGTAAGGCTAAACTAGGACAATATCAGAAATATCTCATTGAGTTTTATAAAACAGCGGGACACATTTTGGATGAACGGATAAGTCATAATACACCATAAAACACAATATTTGGGACATGTGAAAAAATAAAATAATGCTATATAAAATATGTTAACCCTTTTAATAGTTCCTGTATTTTCTGATTAAGATATATTGAAGGAAATTCCATACCTAACCATTGTCTATATAATTTATCTTTACTTTTTGTGTACATCTTAATAAATATGGATATAAGTACACAATTTGGAAATGAAAATTTAGAGCAAGGGCTCTTATCTGTAAATCCTCAAAATCAAATGCCTGCAATTTTCTCCTGCTTTAATAGTCATAATCCCTGACTCCAACTTAAACTTAATTTAACTTGCACTTTAACTTAATTTAAATGTTAATTTCAGATATGCAGAGTGCTTAGCCTGAGATCTTTGAGGACTCTTTTCACTCTAATCCAAGCTCTAAATAACGGGCTGCAACATCATTTACCTTTTTTCAAAAAGGAATAATAAAGTTATTTTACAGAAAGGTCTTCAAGATGGTCTTTCATGTTCCTGCCACCCACTATTTTCTCCTCAAAAATTATTTCCTCTTTAAAATTAAAAGACTGTTTAACATTTAGGAAAATAAACATTAAAATGTTCAGTTAACACAGTCAGCATAATTTATTATGCTCTATGTTCTTATATTTTGTTACACTGTAGGACTCTCACTAGCTTCTTATTTGGAGCACAGTCCTGGTCAAATTATGGATGTTGTGCTTGGAGCTCTACAGTCACAATCCTGGGAGGATCAGTCTGTGCAATGGTATGGGAGAAAGCCTCTGGGAGACTGGGTGAAGACATGCTGCCAAGGGAACAGTTAGATAAGAGACTGCAGAGCCTGCAGCTAGAAAATGGGCAGGGTAAGAGGCTCTGAAGAGATCCTCCCTACTTCTTTGGGCTGTAAAAAAGATAATTGTACTTTCATACTTGCAAGGTTCTGTCAAATTTAGCTCATCTGGTTGTGATTCCTAACTGGTTTACTCCGCAAGGCCAACATCAGTCTTGCAAATATGGAAGTACATTTCCCTCCACATCTACTTTACAGCATGAGAAACTAGGAAGCTAGGAAGGACTCTTCTGAGCCTCCCACTATCCAGCTGCAGGCAATTCTGTCTCTTATCTATTATTTCCTTAGCAGTATTTCTTCACCCCATCTCCAAGGTCTTTTTCACATACCATTACAGTCTTCCTGTTTCTCCCTCAACCTTGTTTGTTCCTCACATTTCTCTAGGCATCATTGTTTTTCCGTTTTTATTCCCTTAGATCTTAGTCTCCAGTCTTTGGAGTTGGCCCAGAACTTTTGAAATCAGCTCCCTCTTCTATTTTGCCTCTGGGAAAGTTGGGTGACTTTTAAAAAGGTTATTTTATTCTATTCTCATTAAGGAAGATAGTTTTTAGGCTGTATTGGCTTCAGATTGATAGAGACTCTGCAATATCATAGAGTGTTTCTTTCAATACGTATAGATGTTGTGTTTGTCTTTGTTGTAAATATTCAGGTTATTCGACTGCTGATAAAATGGTGCATTAATTTTATTGGAGTTTTGAAATTATTATACTTTCCTTTTGTTCATAAATTAATCATCATCATCATTATCATCCTCATACTAAAATGCTGTTGTTACTCTGTGTGGAAGCTGATAGCATGAATGTTATGTTTGGTTTTATAATCTCTGAAAGCCACCAAGAGTTTCTTGAAAGTGATGGCATAGCAATGTGATTGATTGATTGATAAATAAATAAAAATAAAGTATTAATAATAATAGTAATAATTTTCTATAAAGTCATAGAACAGTAAAACAAATTATTGGAATTGTTTACTGTAGAATAGCAAAACAAACACAATTATGTTTCAGTCCATTAATTCTAGCTTTGTTTGTCTACTAATTTAAACATTTGAGCACCTTCTAGTCTGGATTCTGATGGAGAATGTCTCATTCATTTCAAACAATGTTATGTCAGGCTTTACTGTATTTAAATCCTCTCCAATTACTTGGTTATTCCTGGAAGAAAGGGCACAAACCCAAGGAAGCTTCCTGGTAAAGAAAGAGGCCCATCAGATTTGTACCCAGTAACAACAAAGAGAATCATTCTAGTGCCAGTTTTTCTGGTTTTGAAAGACAAATTGAGTTGCTGTTCCCTGTTAGGCATTTGAGGGCTTCCTCATCTGCATTCTTATCCTCTGCCTTGATTTTTACACAGTAATGTTCCTTCGTCCAAAATGCAAAACTCTCTCCCTCTTTTCTTCTTTGACCTCACATGCCTTTTCTTCAAGGAACCTGCTTCTCATGACAGCCTTTGAAACCTCTGTTTCAAGATGTTGGTAGCACTTAATGATCTAGCAGGAAGTCTGTGAAGACTCTCACTCGTCCAGGGTAATTGCATCGCAACAAGGTTTAAAAAATAGGCATCTGGACTGGATTTTTCTCAAGTCGAAGACGTTTCGCCTTTAATCCAAAATAGAGTAAGCTAAGAAATAGTAATACAAAATTATTATAATCTGAACACAGAGTATAGATTTGAATCAGAATTATGACCCATAGCTTGAGCTATGATCTCATATTCGCTAAAGGTCTGCTTCTATATAATAGCTGTCTGTTGACGCAACAAATAATTTCATGTTCAAAACTATACTGCAAGATAGATTTCAATATTATTTTATACTTCAAGTTTATTTAAAAATTCTTCTAAATGTCCAAGAAAGACTATTGCAAATAAATGGAAGGAAGGAAGGAAGGAAGACTAATTTACTGAAATATGGGCTTGCTCTTCTGCAAAGACATTCATTGAACAGATTCAGATTATTAATTTGCTAAGCAAGTTTAGACATGCAAGGAATTTGACTCCAAAACAGCAGTTCTCAGTATAATTGTAAGACAACAATAAATGCAATAATAACATAAACAAATGTAATTATGCAACAGTAAAATGTGCATCCAAAGTACGCAGCCAGAGGAAAAGGAATACAGTGGAACCTCCGATTGTGAACATCTCAGTTCATGAGATTTTCCCAAGACGAGCAAACATGTTTAATAAAAATAAAATAATAATAATAAAATGTAATTTGGTTAATGAGCGAAAACTTGCAAGCACTGTGCGTTGAGCTCATGTGGGAAATCTCACATAGGAGCTGATGGTTCTTCTCTCTCAATGAGTAAAAAAGTGTAAATTAAATGAAAGTCGTTCAAGAGAAAGAACTCCCGAGATTCAGATTCCAGATTCTCTTTCCAAGGAATCCCCCTCCTCCCTCTCATCTCCCTCATACCAGCCACAACTCTTCTCAAAGTGTAGGAAGACTGACCCTCCCTCCTCACTGCTACTAACACACACACACAGCCCTCCTTGCACGGCACCATCCAGCCATGAGGAAAGACTGACCTTCCGTCTTCCCTGACACTCACACACACACACAGCCCTCCTCGCATGGTACCATCCAGCCCATCCCCCTCCTGCCCATCTCTTCTGCCCCTCTCATAGCATTTTCCCTCAGCAAAGGAATTCGAGGATGTCCGAGGATGCTTTTGTGGTCATGTGGCCAGCATGACTAGACACCAAAGGTGCATGGACACTGTTACCTTTCCTTCTGGAAGAGGTGGTACCTATTTATCTACTTGTGTTCTTGTGAATCTTTCAAAACACTAGGTTGGCAGGAACTGAGGTGGAACAGTAGGATCTCACCCTGCTGAATGGCAATGCTGGGTCTTGAACTCGGGCACTGACCTTCCGGCCAGCAAGCCAAGCTCTTAACCACTTGCGCCAACACACCTGTGATAGAGAAGAGGAAGCTTAGTCTGCAGCAGGAATGTGGATATGACTAATGTCTCAGAAGAGACTCTTCTTAGTTTCTTGGGCTGTAAAAGTGGTGGGGAAAAATGTACTTTCAGACTTGAAGGTTCTAATAATTTTACAATAAGGTTGAATTAGTTCATCTGAGCGTGTTTCTTGCTTGGACTACCTCACAAGGTTGACATCGACCTTGCAAGTCTGATGCTCTTTTCTGAAGAGAGGCAGAAAATCCCACTCAAAATTTTAGGAATTGCTTCCGAACCCAAGAGGACTTCTCTTATCTGACCATTTCTTCTGGTTGGCATTCTTCCTGCTATCTTGTAAGTACATTTTCACATACCATTACAGTATTATCATCTCCTTTTCCCTATGGTATTCATATTCTACAATCAGTCCATAGATTCAAAGCCATTTCCAAATCCCCTATGAGGGTTCTACAGAAATCCAAATCAAGAGTAATGGAACAAAGGAAATCTTTTTTATGCAATGTTTCTCAGAGAACTCATAATATATTAGATACTTTTGTGAATATATCTGCAAAAAGCCCTTCATTCAAGATAAGTAACTGAAAAGTTCTCATGTAACAAAACGTTCTAAGAAACATTTTTTTCTAAATGTTCTTCTGGGAAGCTGCTCAATTCTGCATTTCAAACATCCAGTGGATTGTCTAGAATTAGAGTTTACTACCATATCTTCATCAGATAGGACTAACATGAGAAATGCCCTTTCTTGAATGCTTGTGAGAATAAATAAGCCAAACACAATCCTGTCTGCACCATGTTGACTGCTTCAATGTTATAAGCTGCTCCTTGCCATTTCTCCCTTTTGCAAAAATCAGAAAATTTTCTCAGGCATAAAAACAAGTTAAAGGTAACATTCCTTGCATCCTGAAAGAGTCTTTTTCAAGGCTGGAATTATATGCTCCCAACACATATAAACCCTTTTAACAAACTTAATTCAACAGTAGCAGTAATGAACCTGAATTTATATATTTCAGGTTTATTTTTTCCTTTTCATGAAATGTCAGAAGTATAACATACAGTATGTTCTTTCTGATCAAGCTTTCCTCTATTCTGAATTAGGTTTTTCAAAACTATATGGGCTTTTGTTTGACAAAAAAAAAAAATAGAGATTTATTTAATAGTTATTTCAGATCTGGAAAAATGTAACAGAAGGTATTTCAACAGAAAAAAACCCAAAACTATCTTATTAGAAAGGATTGCAACCATTAAAATGAATATTTTACCAAGAATCAAATTTTTGTTTCAAATGATTTCAATTAATATTGAAAGATATTAAAGGATTGGCATAAACAAGTAAGAGATTATATATGGTCCAATAAAATAAGTTCAAAATTCTACAGGACTCAAAAAAATGAGGTAAGTTGACAGTACCTAACTGTGGAGTGTCATGCTTAACAGGGATCACAGAATTAATTTCATTCCCTATGGCCTGGCTTTCTCTATGAAAGAAACAAGACTTCCAGATGGTCTCACAAATAACCCTGAAGTGTTACAAAGAAAAATAAATAATTTCCGAAGAGGTCATGCAATGATAAGAAATATATGGACAACTGGGTTAAATATAGAAAAAGAATTAACCCAGATTTAATTACACTTATTATTGAATTGTTATTTTTAGAAAGATGAAAATGCTAATTTTCTCAGCTGAGAGACCATAATTCATATAGATTAACAGGCTTAATAAGAAAAAGATAAAATCTTTTGAGACTATTACTTCA